>JAEDOY010000001.1:0-61101 GCA_016432935.1 Benedenia humboldti
AAAAAAAATTTTTCACCAGTTCTAGACTTAAACCTTATTAAAAAAAACAAAAACAAAAACCATAAAATCCATTAATTATAAAAATAAAAAAAGTAATTAAAAATGATAAACCAATTAATAAACTTACTAAATTAGAAATTTTTTTATAAAATTTTATTTTTCCATAAATTTTATATTCAGGATTGTCTTTGTCTAAAACTAATTTGTTAATAAAAAATTCAAAAACAATTGCATAGCCAATTGGGCCAATAACGGGAATCTGAAACCATCATTTTGATACTTTCATTTTATCTTTAATTATATTTTTCATAATTAAATTATAAAGCAATCTAATTTTAATTATTAAAGTTTATAATTCATAAATTTAGAGGTATAAATGGAAATAAATAATTTAACAAAAGTATTTAAAGATGAGGATAAAAGTTTAATTGCTGTAAATGACGTTAGTTTAACTTTTGAAGCTGGGAAAATCACTGGCTTAATTGGCTATAATGGATCTGGTAAAACTACAATTTTTAACTTAATTTTAAACTTTATCAATAAAGATAGTGGGAAAATCAAAATTGCAAATTTAGACATAGATAATAGCAACCGACTTGAGTTTGGTTTTATAGCTCGCAGCGATGAATTTAATAGAGATGAAAAAATTTTAAGCAATATTATCAATATTGGTCGTTTATATGGTTTAAAAAAACAGGAAATTATTAATAAGACTTGTGAATTGGCTGCTTTTTTTGAGTTAAAAGCTGATCTTAAAAAAGATACTTTTAAAAAAATTTCAAAAGGAAATGCTCAAAAAGTTTCTTTAATTCAAATGTTTATTAATCCTTATTTAAAATATTTACTTCTAGATGAACCTTTTGATGGTTTAGATCCAATCATTACTAAAAAAATAGTTGATTATATTAGTCAAAGAAGACAAGAATATATTACTATTATTACTTCTCACCGCCTTGATGTTATTGAAGAGATGGTCGATAATTTCTATGTTATTAAAGATGGCTCAATAGTTTTTGATTCTAAAAAAGATAAAATAGATAATATTTTCCAAGTTTTAGTTAACCCTGAAGTTAATCATAACAAATTAATAGCAGAATTTATTAAGAAAGTTGAAAAGACTAAAAAAGGAATATTAATTGAACTTTATCAAAAGGCCGATTTTGCTAAATTAACTAAATTATTAGTAAAGGATAAAAACTATAAAATGCATAAATTTATTGAGAAAAATTAACTACCAAAGTTTTTGAGGAGTACCAAAATGAAAAACAATAACTTAGGTTTAAAGACTTTATTTTCAGCCGAACTAAAGTATCAATTTACATCTCCAACTAGAATCTGGTCAAAGGTAGTTGGTATTTTAGTTGCAACACTGGTGCTGGCTCTCGAATTATTTTATCAATCAAATGAACAAAGTATTTTAGCTATGAGTTCCATGTCTCTCATTATTGGTATTTTTGGTGTTCAAATGAGCGGTATTATTCAAAATCTGCAATCAATTGATCGCCTGAAAACTCAATTTTTAATTTATCCTAAAAAACAAGTTGTTTTAATTAGATTTCTATTTGAAGTGATTAATATTTTATTAACTATCTTAGTTTTATATTTAATTATTGCAATCGCCTTATTTATCAAAATAGACAGTCGTAATTTACTTCATAATTTACAATTAATGGGTAAAGCGTCAATTGCCAGTATATCTTTCGGTTTATTAATAGCATATTTAGGCACTTTGGCTACCACTGTAAAAGGTTCTGCAAAAACTCGTAAAATTGTTGGGGCAATTGTGGCAGGATCTATTTATTTAATTGTTTTAGCAATTTCAATAGTCTTTCCTATCTTTTCTCAAATTAGTGATTGATTTAAAGATAATAACTGAATTTTATCTTTGCCTATTATTAATACCTTTTTAACAGGAACTTTTATTATTAGTAGTAGTGTTGCTTGAATCTATGCTTTTTTAGCATCCTTTTATGTCATTATCATAATAGCCATTACTTTTAATTACTATACTGAAAAAATCAAACTATCCATAACACAAGATTAAATTATTCATGAGTAACTTAATTTTTCTTTAAAAACTGGTTTATAATTCAAGCAATATGACAAAACCATTTATTAAAATAGATAAAGTTAGCAAAAAATTTAAAAAAATCACTGCTAATAAAGATATATCATTAGATATTTTTAAGGGAGACCGTATTGCCATTATTGGAGCTAATGGATCTGGGAAAACAACCTTAATTGAACAAATCGTTGGTACGTCCAAGCCCACGTTAGGTAAAATTATCTATAATTTTGATTATGAAACTTCGCCTTAAGAAAAAATGGGCATTCAGTTTCATGATTCTTCCTATCCAGATGGATTAAGTGTCAAAAATATAATTGATTTTTCCTTAAAAGTTTACCGAGCAGATATTTCTGAAAAAAAATTAGCTGAGCTTTTTAAAATATTTCAAGTTGATGACTTTCTCAAAAAGCCAGTTAAAGGAATTTCTGGGGGTCAACAACAAAAATTAAATGTTCTTTTAGCTGTTATTCATGAGCCAGATATTATCATACTTGATGAAATTTCTACGGGATTAGATATTGCAGCTAAGACGGAAATTTTTGAATTTGTTGAAAAGTTTTTAAAACAAAAAGATAAAACAGCTATTATTATTTCTCATAATATGGGCGCAGTTAAAAGGTTTGCAAATCGCGTAGTTGTTTTAAAAGATGGAAAATTAATTAATGACACAACACCTGAGGCAGTTATTAAGGAGTACGGCTCTCTGGATTATTACATGAATAATGTAGTTTTAGGTGCAAAAGGAGTACAAAAATAATGGCAACAAGAGTTAAAAAAAGCTAAATATTCACAAACGCATTCTTTTATAACAGTTTTTCAATTATTTAATACTTATTGATGAAAGTCTTTTTTTGGTCCATTTTTTGCCTTTGGCTTTTCTTTCTTAATTTACGCTATTTTAGGCGCAGTAATGGATTATAAGATTATGTTTCCAGGAATTACAGCGATGGTTGGAATGTCTCAAGGGATTTCAGGACTTCCGTCATCTATCATGGAACTAAAGCAATCTGTGCTTTTAAAAAGGATAGGTGCTTCTCCAATTAAAACTAGTACTTTTTCTCTAGTTATTGTAGCTCACTTTGTCATGATATCTATTTTAGTACTTTTTTATATGATGATTTGAGCATTAGTATTTACTCAAAATCCCCATGTTTTTGATAATATTTTTGGAAATGTAGCTCACTTTTTCACTTATTTTTATGGATTTGTAGTTAACATTACATTATCAATTAGTTTAGGTTTTTTAATTGCTTCTTTTTCAAAAAGTGCTAATGGCGCTCAAGCTGTTGGAATGATCATTTATTTCCCATCTACATTTTTATCGGGACAATTTATTTCTCCTGTAGTCTTGGCTCCAAGTGACATTATGGGTGTTTTATCTAAAATTGTGCCTTTTAGATATTCCACCATGTTAATGACTGAAGGTTGATTAGGGCATAATCCTTTTGATATATTTCATGGGACTCGCATTTTTACAGATCCTCATATTAGTTATGCTGAATTACAAAATCTAATAAATCAAATTAATGCCGGAGGGGTGTCTGCTAAAACCTTAGCAGATTTAAAACATAAACTGGATGGTGCTGATCCAATTGTATTTAATAAAATTGATCACTTAATGGGACTATTTTATCCATACATATTTATTGTTGGTGCTATGTTTATATCTGCTAAAAAGTTTAAATGAGCATCTAATCGATAAATTAAAACAAGCTTATGAATTAGCTTGTTTTTTTATTCTCAATTAAATTTTAGGCCCATAATAGTAACTTGAGCAGCAATGACCAAAGAAGGATATGTATAAGCAATGATAGTATCAGGAACCACTCCTATTAAATTTTCATCAAAATTAATTCCAGAAGAAAGTTTATAAGAATCAACTACTAAATTGTTATTAAACCAGGAGTCTTTAAAAATAGTGACTAAATGGTTTTGTGGAATAAACTTAGATAGATAATTAACTCACCCATCCATCTATGAAAAAAAGATGCCTGATAAAAACATAACTGGTAAAAATAAAGCCATACCAATAGCAAAAGAAGTCATAGTATTGCTTGTGATATTGCCAATAAATAAACCAATACAAATTGATGAAATTGTTAAAAGTAATCATGGCAATAAAAATGCTGCTCCTTTAGGGTTTGGAGCTTTATTCTGTCAAATTATTTTCGACAGCACAAAAAGATAAATAGTTAAAATAATAATAAAAACTGTAAAAGTAAAAATAAATGTTAATAAAAATAATCATGCAGGTACATTGGTCATTCTAATTTTTTTAAAAGACTAGATCCTTTAATTGTAGAAAGGGTTATCGGTATGCCTACAAACCCAATAATAATAGTTGGAATTAAAATTAATCCTGGAATTATTTGTTCTAAGGGCACTTGTAAAGGAACTTTATTTCCAATGTTAGCGACACCATTAAATAAATAAGGCAAAATAATCAACATTATTGTAGGCATAAGTCCGCCAATTAAGATTCCCAATGGTTGTCCAAAGAAAATTTTAATGTTAAGTTTATAAAGAGCTCAAAATTTATGCATGATAATCTCCTAAACTATTCATATAATTAACAACAGAACCATACTTTTTAATAACTTCTTTGCGGGAAATATCTTCAATTATTTCGCCTTTTCTCAAAACAATTAAACGATCAATTAATTTGTTTATTTCTACTCATTATGGGAAGCAGAAATAACTGTTAAAGATTTATCGTTTTTTAAATAATTAGTTAATAGTTCAATAATTTGAGACTGAGATGTAATATCCAAAGCTGTTGAAATCTCATCTATTATCAAAATTTTAGGCTTATTAATAAGAGCAAGCAAAATAGAAATTTTTTGTTTTTGCCCTCCAGATAATTTTTCCAAATTATGATTAAGTAAAATCTTGACATCAAAAGATTCTGAAAGCTGATTTACATGCTTATCATTATGACTAATTTTAAAGATGTCTAAATAAAAATTAAGTAATGACTTAAACTTTAATCCCTGCGGAAATTCTTTGGTCTGAAATTGAGCCCCAATTTGACTATGAAAATTTTAACACTATATGAAAGTTTACCTTTATTAACTCTTTTAATACCAGCTAATACATCTATAAGAGTTGATTTACCAGCACCATTATGACCAATAAAAGCAATACGTTCACCTTTTTTGATTGAAAGATTAATATTTTTTAATGCACAAAATTTTCTAAAATACAAAAATCCCTTACTCACTTTAATTAATTCCATATTTACCCTTTTCAATAAAATTATATAACAATCTAAATTTTGCTCAGTCTCGCCTTATTTAAAATGGAAAATATTAGATTTATTAAAAATTGTTAATTATTTTAGTAATAAAAGAGTAATTATGAAAAAAATATTATTTGGTATAGGCACTTTAGCAACTTTATCACCTCTAGCTGTTGCCATCTCTTGTGGAGGTGTAAAAAGTCATATTGTAACCAAAGAAGTCCAGCAGCATATTGATCAAGCTCTAAAAAGTTTAAATGATCCATTAGGAAATTTAACTGTTGGACGCAAGTTAACTCCAATTAGCAGTGTTGATATTAATAAAGCAATTACAAAAGTTTCTAATAATGTATCTTTAGACAAAATTATTTTAGAAAAAAGTACAAATCCAGCTACAACTTGACAGCCAGCGGCATCTTCTGAAGTGATTCAACAAAATATGACATACAAAATTGCATATTCCTTAAAATTAGACAGTAAATCAGCCTGAGAAGACGGGGCAAGAGTTCACCTAAAGTTTTTGATGGTACTCAAATGGCGTCTTCTAAAGCTAAAGCTACATTAAAAGAAAATGATTTTAAAAAGGCTACTCTTAATCTCGATTTGACTTTCAGTGAAGATCAAAAATATTCAGATTTAAAACTTAAAACTAAAACAGCTGAGATCAAGAAGTTTCTTTATCTGGTATTAGTAATTTAATAATTAGTGAAGATGATAGGATTAGTTGAAAAGTTCCTCAAATGAGTGATATTATAAGTCATGGAATTAAAATACAAGGACATATACAAGTTACTCCAAAAGGTAATTATGCTTGGAAAGGGGCAACTGGAGATCAAGCATTTGAAACTAAAAATATTACCTTTGTACAAAATGGCGTTATGACAATCAAAACAAATTCAGGATCTGCTACGACTGGTTTTAATAATAATGATGTTTATATAGATTCACAAAAAGCAACATCAGATGGAAAAAATGGATATTCGCCTTCTCCAAGGTTGAAGTGATAATTCAAATGTTAAAGTGGATTTTACTCCAATTGAACCAACAAAAATAACTGGAGATCCAACTAGCTGAAGTTATACGGAGCCAGGAACTATAAAACCAGTTACATTTAAACGTGATCAAGGTTTTATTTATATGCAAAATAGTGTAAACATTCCTAATTATGCAGTTGGTGGAAAATATGTTGGCGTAAAAGTAACATATTTAAACTTCTTAAATGGTGCCCCTAAAAAAGCGCCTTATAAATTCTACGATAATATTGATGGTGTTTCAACTGCATTTGATATAAAGGAACAAATAAAAGTTGCAAAAAGTGGCAACGACTTAGTGGTTTATTCTTATTCTAGATTGATAAGAATAATCTAATCATTATAGGAGATATTATGAAAATTATTAATACGAAAAAAGCACCAGCTGCATTGGGCCCTATTCTCAAGCTATAGTAGCTGACAAAACTGTTTATGTTTCAGGTTAAATCCCTTTTGATCCTAAAACCATGAAGATGATTGATGGAGATATCAAAGCGCAAACACATCAATCACTTAAAAATTTAAGAGCTATTCTTGAAGAAGCCAATAGTTCTTTAGAAAAAGTGCTTAAGGTTTCAATTTTTATTAAAAACATGGATGATTTTAGTGAAATAAATAAAGTTTATAGCGAATATTTTGTCCATCATAAACCAGCTAGATCTTGTGTGGAAGTCGCTCGCTTAGCAAAAGATGTGAATATTGAAATTGAATGTATTGCTAGTATTTTAAAAAAGTCTGCTATCGCAAGACTTTTTTAATTTGTTTAATTTTATTATTTTTTAAGCCCATTTTAATTAAAACACCATTTAAAACTATTTGTGTTTGCGCTACTTCAAAACGACTTTTTTCATTGTAGCGCATGCGCGGATATACACTTTCATATGAAGCACCAATAGCACTATTGATAGGGCCTACCATGCCGACATCAGTTATATAAGCGCTTCCTTGTCGCAGGGTATGAGCATCATTAGTTTGTATGTGAGTATGAGTTCCTACAAAAGCATTAACTTTTCCATCACAATATAAACCAAAAACATTTTTTTCGCTAGTTGTTTCAGCATGAAAATCTACCAAGTGATAATCAGCTTTGTTAATTTGATTTATCTCATCAAAAGCATCAAAGAAATTATTGGCCTCAAATTCTTTTCAACCAAAACCTAGAGGAATAAAAGATTTTCCAATTAATTCAGTCACTCTTAAAGTTTTGTTTTTCACTTTAAAAACTCTAGAACCTTGGCCTGGATAATCTTTTTCAACATTAAAGGCCCTAATAATGTCTTTGTTTTCAATAATTTCTTCTATCTCACTTTTTGCTCAAATGTGATTGCCCATTACAAAGGCATTAATGCCTGCTTTTTTTAATTTAAAATAGTCTTCTGGCAATAACCCTTTACGTCCAGAGACATTTTCTCCTTGCGCAATCACAAAATCAACTTTTAAATCTTCAATTATAGAAGGAAGGTGTTTTTCAAGTTTTATAATGGCCTCTTGGCCAAAAATATCTCCTAAAAATAATACGTTCATATTAATTGCTCTTTTCTACTTTAAAATTATAAATAAAAACTATTAAAATTAAGCATGTTTTTGATATCCAAAAATCTTCTCAACCATCATTAAAGTTTTTCCAACAATTAAACCTTGTGTGGCAACTGAAACTAAAGTTCCTAAAGAAATAATTTTAATAATGTCATATCAAGAAGTTGCAACGCTTCCTGCAACTCTTTCAGTGCTAGCACAAATTACCATAATTACAATCCCTAAAAAAAGTAAACAAGAATCAACAATTATTTGAGCAACAGAAAACTTTTTATTAATTCTAATTGAAAGTTCAAGCACAAAAATTGCATAAGGGCTAGGCATAAATCTTGTTCCAGAGAAAATCCCAATTCCTAAATAAAGCAAAGGAATGCCAATAAAAATTCACAATATATTTAAAGGATATTTACTATAAACAAATTTAGCAGCTAAAGTATGGTTTAACATATTTTCAAAAAAGCTTAATTTGCCAATTAAATCAATTAAATAACCACTAAAAACCAAAGGAACCACACCTAATATATAATCAATTCTAATTTTTTTAGTTCTTAAATAATTTAAAACCAAGGCAGCAATTATTAAAACTGAACCTCCGGGTAATAAAATAATAATGCCATAACCAGAAATATTTACCCCTAAAGCAATTCTAATCGAAGTAAAAAATGCATCATAAACATCCTGTCCAACTCCAGATCTAACTACAAAATTTAAGCCAAACCAAAAAATTACTATTCCAATTAATCACATTAAAAATTTTAAAATAAACTTATTGCTAAAAAATTCCATAAAGTATTGTTTAATTTTTGAATTATTCATTATTTTGATTATACATTGAAAAATAACTAAAAAAAAGCAATAAAATTGCTTTATTTAATCAGTAATGAATCGTGGTTCATTGATTCACCTTTTGCAATACCCATATATTCTAAAATAGTTGGGGCAATATTGCATAGAGAGCCATCTCCTTTAAGTTGATAATTATTATCTGTCATAATAAATGGTACATCACTAACTGTGTGTTTTGTAACAGGATTTCCTTGGTCATCAATCATGATTTCAGCGTTTCCATGGTCAGCTGTTACAAATAACGTCCCACCTATTTCTTCAACTGCTTTAAAAACTTTTCCGATTTGTACATCGGTGAAATTAACAGCATCAATAGCAGCATTAAGATCTCCGGTGTGGCCTACCATATCCGGATTAGCATAATTCATAATTACTAAATCATATTTTGCTAAATTAGCTATTAATTTATCTGAAATTCCTTCGGCTGACATATGAGGAGCAGTTTTAAAGTTGTCCACTTTTTTAGAATCAACTAAAATTCTATCTTCTCCAGGATAAGATATATCTTTGCCGCCATCCATGAAAAAAGTTACATGAGCATATTTTTGAGTCTCAGCAATTCTTAATTGCTTAAGTCCTTGCTGCGAAATAACTTTACCTAAAGGTGTTTTTACTTCCATAGCTGAAAAAGCAATATCAGCATTATTAATTCCATCGTATGGCATCATAATAGTCATTGGCACATCTTTCACTGGATCTGGATTTTCATATTGATATAAATTTGAACCAACAATTAAGTGAGCCAATTGACGAGCTCTATCTGGACGAAAATTAAAGAAAATAGCAGAATCGTTGTCTTGCATGAAATTTATACCACTGTCATTATTAACAGCACATTCAATAAATTCATCATTTAAATCTTTAGCATATTGATTATCAATGTATTTTAAAATTCCTTCTAAAGAATTATCAAAATTGTTTATGGCTTCGCCTCTAATGGCTGTAAATGCTTTTTGAGTTTTTTCTCAAATCTGATCTCGGTCCATGGCGTATAAACGTCCAGAAATTGAGGCTACTGGATAATCATATTTGCCAACTTTATCATATAAATTAGTTAAGTATTCTTTAACCGAACGAGGTGCTACATCACGACCATCAGTAAAAAGGTGCATCGATGCCTTAGTTACACCATTTTGTTTTATCATTTCCATGATTTTAAATAAATGGTCTTGATTAGAGTGAACTCCACCAGGAGATAAAAGCCCCATAACATGCACAGTGCCATTATTAGATTTAGCATAATTAATTGATTTTAAAATAGCTTCATTTTTAAAAAAAGAATTATTATCAATAGCTTTTTGAATTAATGCCAAACCAGTGTAAACAATTTCGCCAGCGCCAATTGATAAGTGTCCAACTTCTGAATTACCAATTTGGCCCTTAGGTAAACCGACTGCTTTTCCAGAAGCCTTTAATTTGGTGTTTGGATATTTTTCCATTAAACTATCTAAAATTGGTGTTTGGGCCATCGCTCAAGCATTGCCCTCCTTATTTTTGGATAATCCTAATCCATCTATTATTGTTAAAACTATTGGTCTTTTCATTTTACTCCTTATTATTTTTTAGAATTATAACATTGTAATTATTAAGATAGATAAAGAACTGATTTTAAATTTAACTAATTGACTTTACTAAAGTGTGTTAAAATGAACTTTGATATAAATATATAAAATCTTTATGGGAAAGGTTAAATCCAATGACAGCTTGATGAATCGTAGTAATTGCAAGTGTAATTGTAGTTTTAGGGGTAGTGGGACTAGTTCTTTATCTTGTTATATAAAAAAAAGTTGATTTCAAAATAAAATACTCAAAAATGAGTATTTTATTTTATAGCGCTTTGGAAGAATCATCTTTGTTTAGAAATTAGCATAAAAATTTCATCCAATAAAGGTTGTACTGTTGGTGTTCCTTCAACTTTAAGAGTTTCTTTTTTTAAAGTGTCTAAATCAGCAACTTTTGAAACGAATTGAGGAGTAAAATCTTTAGCTTTAACTTCTTTAATTTTAGATGTCTTTACATATTCAGCCAAAGTTCCCATAGCTTTACCGCCCAGCATATTGGCTTTTTCTGCTACTTCATCTAACATATTTGCTAAACCTTCATATAAATCTTCTGTCATTTTGTGAAAAACCATAAAATTTTCACCACGAACATGTCAGTGTAGATTATAAGTTTTTTGATATAAGACAGCAATATTTGCTAATAAATTATTTAATGCTTTAATATTTTTAGTTTCCATTTCTCTCCTAACAAAATTTCATTATTTTGCTTTTTAATTATACTCTTGAATATTATTAAAAACAATATAAAAAAATAACGAAATACATTCGCTATTTATTCAAAGTTAATAACTTAATGTAAGACTTAGTTTCAAGAGATGCACCACCTACTAATGCTCCATCTACATTTTTTTGTTTCATTAAATCAGCAATGGTTTCAGGCTTGACTGAACCTCCATATTGAATACGAATTTTTTCAGCAGCCTCAGTTGACATTTTAGCTACTTCAGCCCTTACTAAAGCACAAGCTTCTTCTGCTTGAGCAAAAGTTGCAACTAAACCTGTACCAATAGCTCAAATTGGCTCATAAGCTATTACAACTTTAGCCAATTCTTGCTCATTTAATCCTTTTAAACCTTGTTTAACTTGTTTGCGGATGTGAGCTTTTCAAACTCTGGACCCAGATTCTCTTTGTTTTTGTGATTCGCCAACACACATGATTGGTAATAAGTTTCCTGCAAGTACAGCTTTAACTTTAGCATTTACATCTGCATCTGTTTCGTGATGGTATTCTCTTCTTTCAGAGTGACCAATAATAATAGCATTGGCCCCAGCTTCTTTAACCATGCTTACTGATAAATCTCCAGTGAATGCTCCTGACATTTCAGCTCTTACATCTTCTGCTGCAATAATTAATTTACTAATTTTAGCTTCTTTAATTACTGATAAATCAACAGCAGGGGCACCAATTCCAAACTCTAAATTTTTGATTTTTAATTTATGAGTTAAATGTAACTTTTTAAAAGCAGTTAAAAATTTTTTTGCTTCTGATGGGGTTTTATTCATTTTTCAATTACCCACAATAATTGATTTTCTTGCCACGTTTTCTCCTTGTTTCTTATTAATTATAAATTAAAAAAATCAAATCATGTTTTTAAACTTTCAAAGACCGAATTTGGCTAGAAGATAAATTTTGATATTTTTTATTAGCCTTAATATAAAAAGTCTTAATATTTTTGTTATATCTTAAATTCACATGCCTTATTCAATCTTCATAAACTTGATCTGTATTATTTCTAATTCCTCTTATTAAAAAATTAACCTTAAGTTCTTGAGCCAGCTTAGCTATTAAGCCTTTATCTAATTTCAATACTTCAACATTATGATAATCCTTTAAAATTTTTTTAACAGCTTGAAATCTTTTGTCTAAAGAAGACTTGTTTCGCTTTTTTCAATTTATAGCCACTACTACATATAAAAAATCAAATTTTTTAAGAGCTTCCTTAATAATATAAAGATGACCTTCTTGGATGGGGTCAAATGAGCCTGCAAATATAGCTTTTTTCATGAAAAAATTATATATAAAAAAGCTAATATTTATTTTTTTAACTTAATTATTAGCTATTAAAGTGAATTTAGTTAATCCCCGATATGGAATACCAATGGCGGCCCTTCTTGCTCAGGCTCTTGGTGATAATACAAAACTATAAAGACTCCTATTACAATCGGAATAATTAAGAGCCATGCTCATCAATAAATATCATTATATAAAAGTTCATTTGTCCCCAGAAAATGTACTTGAATATAAGATAGAAAGATTGCAAACAACGGAGGAACTAAAAAATTATTAGTATCGATAATAGAAGTCATTTTTGCGCCTACTTTAGTAATGGCACTAACAT
Organism: Benedenia humboldti; assembly: GCA_016432935.1. Classification (NCBI taxonomy): domain Eukaryota; kingdom Metazoa; phylum Platyhelminthes; class Monogenea; order Capsalidea; family Capsalidae; genus Benedenia; species Benedenia humboldti. The sequence continues at coordinate 12,621 of JAEDOY010000001.1, forward strand.
GCAAGTAACGCAAAATAACTAAGTTTATTGAAATAGCTATTAAAATAACCATAGCCTCCCATGTAGAAAAAATATTCCTTAAAATTAAAGCAGGATTTGCTAAACTAGTAAATGTTGAAAAAATTGTAAAACAAGGCAATAAAATTAAGCCAGATGTAAAAGTAGTACCAAAAGAACGAATTAAAACAGCATCTTCAGTTTTTTCACCTGGGTATTTTATTTTGGCTGCCAAGTGAATTAAAAACCCTTCAACAGCTCAGAAAAAAGCTGCAATAAGACCAAAAATAATCCCCAATACTTTTATTAAAGAAAAAGAACTATCTTTACTTACAATAGCTGGTATTAAAGTAAATAAAATCGCTCCAGTGGCTGCTATAAAAACCCCCATTCAAACTTTACCACTTTCTTTTTCTCTTGTAATAAAGAAAATTAATAAAAATGAAAAAATAGGATAAATTGAGGTCAAAATACCTCCATAAGCCGCCCCTGCAAATTGAAAAGCTAATAGATAAAATAAATTACCAGTTGTTGTGCCAAAAATACCAGCAAACAAATATAAACGATGTTTCTTGGAAGTAAAAACTAATTCAAATAATTTTAAAGATTTTTTAGGTCTTATTAAAATAATTGTCAATATTAGAGTAATAAATTCTTTGATGATTAAAGTTGCGATAGTAAATGAAGGAGATTGATAAGTGCTATTTATAAAGAAGATACCTAGTAATACAAAGATTAGGCCTTCAAACCCCTGGTGAAAAGCTACACCAAATGCTGAAAAAATACCTTTTACTTTGCGGCTCTTGTTTTGTTTAACTTGTTCCATAATAACTCATTAAAAAAATAGGCTAAGCCTATTTAGCGTTTTTCATTGATCTCATAACAGCTTTAATTTGGGCTTCTGAAGGTTTACGACCCATTTGTCTAAACATCGCTCTAATCATTTTTTCGTTAATAGGTGGATTTTCTCTTAATTGTTTTTCAAATAATCTTTTTGTTAGGAAAAATGTAACTGCAACTGTGGCTATAAGCACAATAACTCCTACAACAATGGGTAATCAAATTATCATTTAAGTAAACCTCCTAAGTCTATCTATATATAATTAATTCCTAATAATTATATACTATTTACGTCTTATAACTTTTAAAATCAACCAAGTTAAAATTGGCACTATTAAGACAATCATAAAATAAATTATAAATAAACGCCGATATGTTTTATTTCGATTTAACGTAATATCTTCTAAATCTTTAATAGGAATAACATTTGTACCAAAATATGAATCTATTTCCATAATTCTTCTTTTTCTTTGAATAGCAAAAAATACATGTATAACAGCAATAGCAATTAAAGAAAAAGTTAAAATTCATTGCATGACGTTTGGGTCATGAAAAATAGCTTTAATTCAAACATCGAACTTAAAAATTCATCAGTGAACATCTTTAAGCCCCCAAAGAGCCAATGTAAATATGCCGCCATTAAACAATACAAAAAAAGTTAGTCAGTTATGGGCGATTTGCTTTTCATATAAACGACGATAAAGCTTAATTATAAATGGTGGATTTGAAGATAAGCCAATTCGTAGGTCTTCTTTATATTTTTCCACACCCTTTTTTAAACCAGAGTGATCGATTAGAGAGTTGGCAAGTTTATAAAATGCATAAAACATAATCAAGCTTGGAAGGAGAAAACCTATTCAATGAATTGGCAAAATTGTGGCATAAAGAGTTATTAAAATGCTTGTTGCTAAAAGAGCAACAGATGAAATAATGATAATCATTAGCTGGCGAATTTTCTCTCAACGAATTACTTTATAAATGCCATTAGAAATAATTCCTGAAGGGTCTTTAACAATTTTATTATTTAGTGGTGCAGCTTGAACAGGTTTTGCAAAATCAATGGTACTGGTGTTAAATTTAGGCTCAATTGGCATGATAATTCTCCTTTTAGAAATCTTTGTAATTTTAATAATGGCAAGTCAATAAATTTTTTCCCAGCCTTATCTTTATTATATAGACCTAATTCATTAAGCTTTATTAAAGATTTTTGAACTTATCATAAATTATCTATTTAAAGCTTTAAAATTTTCAATAAAACTAATTTAAAATCTCGATAACTTTATTTTCTATATTTTATGAACCTTTTTATTTCTCTTTAAATTATCTTCAGGTTTATCAAATATTTTTAATATATTTATTTATTATGGCAAGGCTTTAACTTTTATCTTCATACATGCTTAATTTTAAATTAAGTAAATAATATAATTAATTCCAATATTGTTTGTTAATATATCCCTGATATAGTTCAAAAATAAAGATGTTATTTCTACTTAATAAATTTTTGTGTATTCTTTTTTTACATTTTTGATTTAATCTCTTTTAACTAAATTTGAAGCTTTAATTAAGTCCTCAAGATGTGTATTATTAAGATAAACTATTTGTTAAATTTTTCACAATCATTAATAATTTTTAAAAGAATTAAGCTTGAGTTTTTGAGTTAATTGACAATAATATATTTAGCTTTAGCCTCAATTCTAAAATTCATTTCAATTAAATTATATTTAAATGCTATTTTAAAACTTTTAAACTAATAAAATATTAATAGTTTTTTTTGACTATGTTTTCAAATATAATCATTAGCAAATCTCTCATATTTATCTGTAATCTTAAAACAATTATTTTGATTTTGATTATTTTTATAAATATAAATAAATCAACCGCCAGAAGTTACAAGCAAAATAATTGCAGGAATAAAAATTCATTTTAAACTATCAAGGTCAAAAGCAGCTATTTCTTGAGAGATTAATTGTCCAGAACCTATACTTAATGACCTAAAGGATAACCAAATACCCATTACTAAAAATAAACTATGTAGATCAAAATATAAAGTAATTCAGACAAATGTATTTTGAAATACTATAAAACCTATACTCATGATGATTAAATAAGTTCATTTTAATTCAGTTGACTGACAAACAAAAGCATTTATTAGACCCAATATTAAACCTATTATTTGTAAAAAATAACCAATTAAAATAAGATTAAATGAACTCAAAATTCTAATTAAAATTAATGCTGTTAAAAGAGCTGAAGTAATAGCAACAATAGTAATGACAATTGATTGGAAATCAGTTTGATCATCTACCATATTTTGAAACGAATAGGAAGAAAAATTAATTAAGTTATAGGACAAAGATACAAGAATAACTGATAATGAAAAAATCGAGATATCTTTAAATTTTAATGTTGAAAGATTTCTCTCTCTTCCTTTCATATTATTAAATGCAATTGTATTTTTGTGCTCAGGAAAAATTTTATACAAAACAATAATAATAGCTAAGAAAATAATAACAGCAGTAACAAATCAACGCATTTGTCAGCCATTTAATGTTCACTCTGTGATTGAATTGATAAAGGTAACGATCAATGAAGCTAAAGATGGCAAAATAGTAATCATCGCTACAGTAATAAAAACAGAGTATTGATTATAGTTTTCAGATCAGTATTGATTTTGCATTCCATATGTAGCGGCAAATAAGCCGGTAGCGATGGTTGCAAAAATTAAAGATCATAAAGTAAAACTACTAACCACCATAAGTAAACCAGAAATTAAAATAAAAAAAAGTTGTTATCAAAATAGGGATTTGACGCGCATTAATTTTATTTGAGAGTTTACCCAATGGGATTCTAAATAGAGCCTGAATAAATTGAAAACCAGCCACTATTATTGGCCAAGATCAAAGAGGCATTTTTGCTTTAGCTCCATCAGAAGAAAATGATTGCCTAACTATAATCATCGCTATTCAAAAACATGCCAAAAAAAGATAAATTGCCACTTCATATCAAGTAACATGTTTTAATTTTCAAAATAAAAAAGCAATTAAAAAAATTAAAGCTATTAAAGCTGTTCCAGAAGTAATTCTATGAATCAAAGACATAAAAAAATTATATAACAACCCAAAAGATTTCAAAGATTTAAATCTATTTATAAAGAATTATCAATTTTTACACGCTTTTTATTAGCTCATTGATAATCTGTGGCAAAAAGACTGCCGTCACTAAAATTTAATTTTATAGCACCAGTAATTGCTTTATCAGTCATGTTGAAAACTTTTAATCTTTTTTGATCAATCATAATAAAGGCTCCTGGGATTGGATTTAATGCTTTAACTTTCCTAATTGCTTGATATTTATTAATGTTGGAGGTTAATTCAGCAAAGTCTTTTTTAATTTTGCCAAAAACAGTAAAATGATCACCTTGTTTTTGGCCAATAACTTGTTTATTAAAGTATGATTTTAATCATTTAACAATATTATTTTTAGCTAATTCAGCAATTATTTCAAAAGCTTCTCCAACAGTTGTTTCTTCATCAATAACTTTTGAAGCTTTAAAAAACATATCGCCAGCATCCATTTCTTTAACCATTTCCATTAAAGTAATACCAATTTCTGAATCGCCATTTAAAATTGCAGCGTGAATTGGGGCTGCACCTCGATATTTTGGTAACAAAGAACCATGAATATTTAATGGTTTAAAAACTCCTTGTTTTAAAATAAAACTCGGAATATATTGCCCAAAAGCAAAAGTGAAAAATAAATCATAATGCAATTTTTCAAGATTATGACTTATTAAAGAAATTTTTTCAGGCTTAAAGACAGGGATATTATATTTTTTACCTAATTTAGCCACAGGAGTTGATTCTTTTTTCATGCCACGGCCTTTTTTGCGATCGGGCTGAGTTACAATAGCTACTACATTAAAATTTTTGATTACCTCTTCAAAAGCCGCTACTGAAATGTTTGGCGATCCTGCTAATACAATTTTCATAATTTCTCCTATTTTCTATTGGTGATTTTTTTATGTAATTTAATATCTTCTGATTTATTAGTTCGGTAAGCTTTAATTGAAGCTGTTATTGTTTTCATATCATACTTTGACAAAGAAACTGGCAATGAACTATTAATTTCTTCTAATTTTTCAAAAAGTTCAGCATGACGAGTGATGACAACGTGTGGTGGAACATTAGAAATGTTTACATCGTTAGCTCTATTAGAAAATACAATTAAAGAAACTGTAGGAACTTTAATATCAGTAGCCTTAACAATGTGTTCAATGTGTCGATCATTTTGCAAAATTGGATTTGAAATAGCGTGTTTTACTTCACCTAATCCCTTGATTCATGTCGGACTTGTTGAATTACCGGATATTTGACCTTTAATTGATTTAATTTCTATGACTATTAAAGCCTTATCAGTCACTAAAATTGAGTCAACTTCAAAAACTTTATTAATGCTATATTTATAAAGAGAAGCATTTATAAAATAATTATTGGTATGTTTAGCTCATGTTCTTAAATCGTCATTAATTTGATTTTCAGCTGTAGTGCCAATTCTTTTAATATTCTTTTTAAATTGATTATTACGGATTAAAATAAATAGCAATGCCAATATTCCTATCAGTATTGCAATAGCCCCTATAATCATTCCAATAATGTATCCTACCATATTATTAATATTATAACTTAAGGCTTTAAAAAAGTCATATTATGAAATCAATTACTTATATACAACTTAAAGATAAAATAGCTTGTTTTCTTAAAGTTTTTTAATAAAATTGAAGGCTTTTTCTTTATTATCAAATAATTTTCCGGCATCTTCAATTAAACCAACTACATATTGATTAAGGCCAAATGGCACATAGTGACCTTTATATTGATTTGCTGAAGGTATTCTAATATCACTGGCATGAGCAATTATTTTTTTACGGGGATAAGCTTTTTTAAAATCTTTAATAGTTTTGCCTTCCTTAAAAAAATCATGCAAATGGTTAATTGCTCAAGCAATTCCTAATTCAGCCATAACCCCAGGATCTTCACCATCATATTCAGCAAAAATTAAATCAGTTGTTAAAACTTCTTTAGTGTCCCCCAAAAAATATCTCTTGCCGTTGGCAATGCTGAATCATTATCTTCATTAAAAGGCGCCTCAATTGGATTAAACACATTTAAAACCATGTTTCTTAAAGTTTGACCCTCAAACTTTCTTTCTTTAATATCTCCCTCTTTAAAAAGAGCTCCTGCTACATAAATTTTTTGCTTCATAACCTATTTTAAGATTAAATTAAAAATAACTTTGTTATTTTTTAATAGATTAATTATTGCTACGATTATTATTTGTGAGTTCTAGCAATTGCAAGATAAATCTAATAGTTTCTAAAATAGCGCTTAACATAGCTAAAAGAAATCCTAAATTAAAAATTTTTTGAATCGCTTTTAGTTCTTTGTCGGTTAAATTAAATGGCTTTATCATAGGGATCACATCTCTTTTTAAATATCAAGCACGAGCCACTAAAGCATATACTTGAGCCAGAAATACTACAGAAACTGCCAAAATTACTTTTAACCAAACTGTAAAAGTTCAAGTGTCAATATTGCCGAAAGTATCAATAGCTGTGTAAGCCCAAAAACCAATTAAAAAACCAATAATTAAACCACCAAAAGCAACTATTTGAGGCAACCTAAAAGCTAATCAAAAAACTTTTTTATTAGCTTCTCTAATAGTTGTTGCATAACATAAGCTTGTTGTGAAGCTTCCATTAATGTTCAAATACTTCTTCTACTATAAGTTCATGGTCTTAAGCGATAAGTGTTCCTCCTTTTGTTGTGATTTCAAAACTTTGCATAAAAAATTGAATTTTTAATTCTTAAATTTAAATTATTGTTTTTAAAGATTTTTTTTGTCAATTCATGTCCAGTGTAATTTTGTGAATTATTACGCCTGAATCATGAATATTTAATTCAAAGATATATCATAGCAAGAGTTAATATTAGCACAAATAGCACAAAAACCATAAAAATTGCAGCGACTATCAATAAAATTAAATATCCAGTTGTTAAATTATTAAAATCAAATGTAGAGTTATTATTCATATATCTCCTTACCTGGGTATTCCTCAAAGCGCTGATCTTATACATCTTCCGATTCAACATGCTGTGGAGCTGAAATGGATTTTTCACATCTCATCAGATCTTCTTCACTAATATTTTTAATTTGAGCAAAATCAGAGAATCTTTGAGGTAATTTTAGCATTTTTATAAATTCTTCTAATTTAGTTAATCCCTTAGTAAACTCAGTTACGTTTCAAAGTTCTTTAAAAAATTTTAAAGCCCTATTTTTAAATTAAGAATGTTTATTAGCCATATGTTTTCAATATGTGGGTGTCACTAAAGCTAAAGTAGCCCATGTGTTGTATCGTAGTTACCAGCTATACCATGAGCAATTAAATGAACTCCTCAATCTCCGCCTCAACATTAAAGCGGGAAAGTTCGTTTAAAGCCATTGAAGAAGTAAATAATAAATTTGCGAGCTACTTCATAATTTGGGTTAATCATAACTTTTTCAGCATTTTCAACTAAAGTTTTTAATGAAGCAATATTATAATTATCAGTTCATTCAAAAGTCTTTGTCACAAAGAATCATTGTTCAGTTAAGTGAGAAAAACAGTCAAAAATTCCTGATGTGGTTTGTCATTCAGATAAGCTACTAGTGTATTGAGTGTTTTCAATAGCCAAAATAGGAGCTTTAGTTAAAACAGAAGCTTTTTTATTAATACTTTCATTAGTAACTACTGAACCGACATTATTTTCACTAGCTGTTCCCGCTAGAGTAACAATTGAAATAATATCAATCGGTTCTTTTTCAAAAATAGTTTTTTTGGCTACTAAATCTCAAGAAGAAGTTATTTCAGGGTTAGCAATCATTGTGGCAATAACTTTGGCCGCAACTATAGCACTACCGCCACCTGCTGCAACAATTAAATCAACTTTATTTTCTATTCCTAATTTAGCTGCTTCATCAATTTGATCATTAGTAGGATTAGGTTTAATACCTCAAAACTCCACTGATTCAATTTGAGCTTTTTGTAAGTTATTTATAAGTTCATTATATAATCCGTTCTTTTTAATAGAACCTTTGCCAGTTACTAATAAAACTTTAGAATATTTTTTAAATGTTTTGGCAACTCTTGCATAGCATCTTTGCCAAATATAATTGGTGTTAGTTTTAAATTTGTCATATAAAAATTATAACTTTAATTTATCAATATTTGAGAAAATTATAACTAATACCTATTTAAGCAATGTCTTTTTAAATTTAAAATTAAAACTTTAAATAAAAATAAAATACTCAACGTTTTTTGATAAGTTATTGTATAATAATAAAGTACTTAGTAAGGAGCTTAGTAAGGAGTAGCATGGCTAATATTAAATCAAAAGAAAAAAATATTAAAAGAATCGAAAGAAATACTTTAAGAAATAAAGTAGTAAAATCAAGAGTAAGAACTGCAATCAAAGCTGCTAAATCTGCCATTCTTGCTCAAGATGCTAAAACTTCTGAATTAGTTAATAAAGCTAATGAAGAAATTAATACTGCCGTTTCTAAAGGTGTTCTTCATAAAAATACAGGAGCTAGAAAAATGTCTCGTCTGGCTGCCTTAGTTTCTAAAAATAAAAAAGCATAATTAACACTTTAAATAGTGTTTTTTTTAATCAAAATAATTTTCTAAAAAATGCTCCTTATTCAAAAGAAGCTGCGTCAAGATTATGATATACATCTTGAATGTCATCATAATCTTCTAATTTATCAATTAGATTTAAAATTTTTTCAGCTTTTTCTAATGGTAATTTAACTTCTTGATTAGGCAAGTATTTAACTTCAGCTGTTTTAAATTCTTCAAAACCTAGATTTGCTAAATTGTCTTTAACTTTTGTAAAGTATGTTGGTTCAGTATAAATAAATAACAATTCACCTTCAGCTTCAAAATCACTGGCGCCAACCTCAAGAGCTTGCATCATTATTTCATCTGCATCATAATCTTTTTTTTCTAAAATTAGAACACCTTTTCGATCAAAAATATAATTAACCGATGAAGCTCCAGCTACAGCGCCACCTGCTTTAGAAATTAAGTGTTGAACTTCTGATGAAGTACGATTGTTATTATCAGTTAAGCAATTAATCAGAAATGAAACACCAGCTACATTGGCGGTATAGACCAATTCGGAATAATTAACTCCATCTTTATTCCCAACTGCTTTGGCTACAGCAGTTTCTATATTTTTCTTGGGCATTGATTTAGATTTAGCTTTAAGTATAGCCAATCTTAAAGCAGGATTAGAATCAGGGTTAGGTATTCCTCCCATTGCCGCTACGGTAATGTCCTTTGCTAATTTTGCAAATTCTTTTGAACGTTTTTTATCTTGCGGCCCTTTACGGTGCTGAATATTTGCTCACTTTGAATGTCCTGCCATGTTACTCCTTTTTAAGTATAATCATTATAATATGAAATTATTTAAATTTTGGAAAAGTCGACCAATTTTATCTACAGTCTTAAATAATGAACAACAATTTTTTCTTTACATTAATGGCGTTAAGCTTGAAAATGTTAAAGTTCATGCTACCAGATCTCATCATGATACGTATAAAATTTTAAGAACTTTAAGAACCCCACAATATCAAGATATTTTTCTTTTTAGAAACAAAAAAGGATTTAATACCTTTAATTTTAATCAAAAATATGACGTGATTATTACTGGGCGAAATGGAGTTGTTCTTGATTTATTAACTGATGTTAGTGAAAATATTATTTCTAAAAAATATAATCATGCACACTATATATTTTTTGCGACAGTAGGAACTATCAAATTTTATGATTTAAAGATTAAAGATATTTGTGCCGTGACCAAAGACTGACTCAAATAACTAAAATATTATTTTTTCATTAAATTCTTTGGGCATCGGGGCCCCTATTCTTTTGTGTTGTGTTATATTTATTTGGTGTTTGATTTTATTTTCAATTATAGGATCAATTGGTTCTTTTTTTAGATATTTATCTACATCATAGTAGGAAAAACCTAATTCTTCTTCATCTGTTTGACCTTCTCAAAGGCCTGCCGTTGGCGCTTTAGTATAAACCGCCTTGGGTAATCCCAACATTTTAGCCATTGCTTTTACTTCTCCTTTGGTTAAATTAACAATAGGTAAAAGATCAACACCTCCATCTCCAAATTTAGTGAAATATCCAAGCATTCATTCAGCAGCATTGTCTGTGCCTAAAACCAAATATTTTTTTTCTTGAGCTAAAGCATAAAGAGCAGTCATTCTTAAACGTGGGTTAATATTAGCCATTGCTAATTTATTTTTTAAAAATAAAGCATTTTTTAATCCGTTAAAAGCCTCTGTTAGATCTACTTCATCTGTATTTAATTTTAGTTTTTTTGCTACTTCTTTTGCATCCAGATAATCTCGCCCCATATTATTTATTGGCAAATAAACGCCTAAAGAGTTTTGGGGGAAAGCAGCTTTTGCTAAAGCAGCGACCACAGAAGAGTCAACGCCTCCTGATAATCCTACAATAACCCCTTTAAGGTTAGCGTTTGTTACTTGCTCCTGAATTCAAGAAACTAGGTATTCATAATAGTTTTTTAAAGTCATTAAAAGTTTTCCTCTCCTCAGACAAATTCATAACCAAAAATACGAACCACGTCGCCATCTTTAACACCTTTTGCGCGTAATTCTTTTCAAACATTAGCATCTCGCATTTTTTTAGAAAAACGCTGAAAATTTTCTCAAGAATTAAGAGGAATTTTGTTATAAATTTTTTCAACCAATTCACCTTGAACTTCATACATTCCACTAAAAACTTTAGACACAATAACTGGTGTTGTAAATTCGATAGTAATTTCTGATTTTTTCTTTTCAAAAACTAGCGGACTGGCTTTTTGATAATGAGTAAATAATTGCTTTTTAAGAATGTCTAGGTTTTTTTCTTTTAGTGCAGATATTTTAATGATTTTTTGATCTGGATATTTACTTTTAAATTTAACGATATTTTTTTCAAAAGTTGGTAAATCTGATTTATTAGCAATAATTACTTGTTCTCTTTTTTCTAAACCAACTGAATAAGTAGCTAATTCATGGTTAATTTCTTCATAGTCAGTTATAGGATCTTTATTAAGATCTCCAAAATCTATCACATGAGCAATAATCTTGCATCTTTCAATATGTTTAAGAAATTCAAAACCTAAACCTTTACCATCAGCAGCACCTTTAATCAAACCGGGCAAATCAGCAACAACAAATGAGTCTTCTTTATTAACATAAACAATACCTAGCTGAGGATTTAAAGTTGTAAAAGCATAATCCCCAACTTTAGCTTTGGCATTAGTAATTTTAGATAACAATGTTGACTTTCCTGCTGAAGGTTTACCAACAAAACCAACATCAGCTAAAACCTTTAAAACTAATTTTAGTTGATATTTTTCACCCGGATCACCTTTTTCAGAAATTTTAGGGGCAGTATTTCTGGCTGTTTTAAATTTAACATTACCTCCACCACCTTTGCCGCCTTGAGCTATTAAATAATTTTTTTCTGCTGTAATATCATGAATTAATTGATCATTGTTATACACTAGAGTTCCTAAGGGTACTTTTATAAAAAGATCTTCACCTTTAGCGCCATACATTTTTTTCTTTTTACCATCTTCTCCATCTTTACCAAAGACGTTTTTATTAAATTTAAAATTTATTAATGTATTAACCCCAGTACTTCCTACAAAATAAATAGAACCTCCACGGCCTCCATCACCCCCATCAGGGCCACCTTTATCAACGCGATATTCACGGCGAAAAGAGATCATTCCATCTCCACCTTTACCAGCTTTTACATTTATTTCTACTTCATCTATGAATTTCATCATAAAAATTATAGAGTAATAAATAAAAAACTAACTATTTAGTCTCATTCAGCTAAAATATTTTTCTTAAATTTAGCATAAATTTTGACTCCAATTTTAATAATTTTAGAAATGAAATGGCCTCTGGTTATTTTAACCACAACAAAAAGTGGGCCCTTCACAATTTTTTTATAATATTTTGGTTGTTTTTTATTTACAAAAGCCATTAAGTTTCTCATGGCTTTAGCCTTACTATCAATTTTATTATCAAAAGCGATTAATAGTGTATTTCATTGAATCATTCTACGCAGCACCATAATAGCATATTCCTTTAAATGCCTAGATTTTATATTGCTGACATTAATTTTACTAAAAATTTCTTCAACAACTGCTTTTTGATGCGATCTGTTTTTAACCATTGTTTTTAAATTTATTGATTGTTCATTATGACCTATATAATAACGATAAAGCGGTCTGCTAATATAGTACATAGTTTTTGCCTTTACTAATGGCAGTAAAGCATATTGAGAATCTGAATAATAAACTCCCTCTAGTTGCTTATAATTAATATTTCTTAGAAAATTAGTTCGATAAATATAACTATGCATGGTCATTAAATCATTGGGCATTTTTTGTTTTTTTAAATTAAGTATTTTATAGGGCTCAAAATTTTTACGTAAAGAATTTAATAATTGTTTGTTACTACTAAGTTTTTCAAAAGTAAAATCGGTTAAAACCACATCTACGTTTTTCTCAATTGAACATAGAGAATAAAGAACATCAATAAACGAAGACACATTAAAAGTGTCGTCACAATCTAGTACCTTAAAGTAAATACCAATAGCTTCTAAAAGTCCTCGGTTAATTACAGAACCATATTGATTATTTTCTTTATTAATGACTCTAATAAAATTATTTCTAATTTTTTTATTTCAATTATCAGCTAAACTTTTAGCTTTAACAGCTGTTTGATCTTTTGAACCATCATTAATAATGATAATTTCATAAAGGTTAACAACTTTTTCTTCAATTAAACGTTTATTAATTAATGAGTGAATTGAGTTTTCCAAAAAAGGCTCGCCATTATAAGCGGGCACAATTATGGTTAATAATGGTTTCATTATTTAATTTCCTCTCATTTAGCTAATGCCAAATCAACAGTTTGGTCCATATTAATATATCTATAAGTTCCTAAGCGTCCTAATAAAATTAAATTCGGAAACTTATCAGCTAAGCTTTTATATTTTTCATACTTTGTACGAGCTTCATCAGTTGCCATTGGATAATATGGTATATTAAAATCTTTGCTTTGAGGATCATAAGCGCCAGGATATTCGTGAGAAATAACTGTTCCTGATACATTTTCATAATAAAAATTTTTATATTCGGTAATTCTTGTCATTTTAGGATCAGCAGGATAATTTACCACTGCTGTTTTTTGATAATGGTCTTCTTTTAAAAGTTTAAAATCAAATTTTAATGAACGATAGCTAAGGGTGCCAAATTTATTATCGAAAAATTCATCAATTTGACCAGTAAAAATAACTGGACAAGTCACTTCTTTGTTTTCAAAATAAAGTTTATAGTCCTTTTTAGCTATTTCCTTATTAGCGTCTACATTTAATCTTATTTCAATATTTGGATGATCTAGCATTTTTTCAATTGCATTAGCAAAACCTTTTGTGGGTATTCCTTCATAAGGATTACTAAAATAGCGATCTTGATAACCAATCACCACAGGTACGCGTTCAATAACTCATTTATCAATTTGACTTGCATCAATTCCTCACATTTTTGAAGTATAGTTTTCAAAAATATTTTTGTAAATAAAGTTAGCCACCATCTTTAAATCTTCATCTTCTTGGTTAAGTAATTTTAAAATTGAAACACGATTATCAGCGCCATAATTTTTAATCAATTTTTGTTTAATAACATCAGATTTAGCTGGTCAAAATTTCTCAATTCCTACAAAATTAAAAGGAATGGTAATTAATTTATCACAAACCATTCCTTCAACACGATTTTTAAACTCATTAAGTTCTCAAAACTGTGCCATAAAGTCATTTGCAGACTTGCTATCTGTATGTCAAATGTGGGGCCCATATTTTTGAACTAGTTGTTTATTTTCTGCCCGATAATCATAAACATTACCGCCGATGTGGTCTCTTCTTTCTATTATTACAACCTTTTTTCCTGCTTTAGCAGCTTTATGAGCAATAATTGCGCCTGATAGTCCAGCGCCTATAATTAGTAAATTCATAATTATATTATAATGAATATATGCGTAAATAGTTTCGAGATTTCGGTCATTCATTAGCACTAGAAATTAAAAAGAACTTTCATGCTTCTTTTTTTTCATTTTGTAAGATTTTTTAGTCTTTTAGTTATTCCTTTATTCTATGGTTTTTCATATGTTTCGCTTTTTGAGATCCTTTTAGCAATATGAATCGCTTACCAGTTGCCATTGTTACTAAGCAAGGAGACGTTTTTGGTAATGCCATGGGCAGAGCCTTAAGCAAAGAACACGAAACCACTTTAGGTAATATGAAAATGACTATCATGGCCAAACACATTTACTATGATCAAAAAGATGAAACTGGTGGCAAATTTAATCCTAAAAAGAAAAATCTTAACAGTTACAATGCATCTTTTGTGATACCTGCAGTCACTAATAATCTTTATCCTCAAATTCAAAAAATCAGTCAAAGTAAAAATAACCTTGAAAAAAACCATTGCTCTTTTAAATGTTTTTAGCAATAATAAGATTAGTATTATCAACAATTTTAAAAACAACTATTTAATTGCCTTTGGCTTAGATATTGCTACTGCCATGTCACGAACAATCAATCTCATGACTAAAGTTTTTGCCGAAGCTCTAAGTGATTCACAATTTATTGATGGCTATAAAGCTTATTTAAAAAATAAAGGCGATTCTTTTGTTGCCAATGATTATCAAAAAATCATTAATACTTTATCCACTTTAAATGTATGTCAAAAGGATGGTTTATATAATTTGGTAAATCAAAAAACCCAAATGGAAGAACATGCTAAATACGGTTATGGTTTAGCCCCTTTCTTTATTTCAATAGCCATGTGAATTGGAGGTATGGTTTTAACTTTTGCTATCCATCGAAAAGTTCATGACCCTAAGGTGAGACCTGGCATGCGTTATTTCACAAAATGAATTTTAATTGCTTATGGCATTATAGTGCAAGCTACGATTTTAATGGTTGCACTTTACATTATCGGATTTTCTCAATTAGGTTTATTCCACTGGTTTACCATGTACATTTTTGCTATATTTTCTGGCCTCGTCTTTGCAACAATCTTGCAAGGAATTCGTTTTGCTATTCCTTCAAGAAATTTAGGAATTTTTGCATGGATCTTTCTCTTAGTTTTACAAATGGCTTCAGCAGGAGGCTTATTTCCAATTGATACTCAAGCCAAAATCTATCAAATCTTGCATACAGTTTTACCAATGGGTCATTCTGTTAATGTTTATCGTGAATTAGCCTACAAAACTCGTTGAGATTATGTTTTAACTCA
This sequence comes from Benedenia humboldti, assembly GCA_016432935.1. NCBI lineage: Eukaryota > Metazoa > Platyhelminthes > Monogenea > Capsalidea > Capsalidae > Benedenia > Benedenia humboldti. The sequence continues at coordinate 27,893 of JAEDOY010000001.1, forward strand.
ATGTACTTATTTACTAATTTATCTAGCAATTATTCTACCAATTGCGATTAACATGAATTTTAAAATTACTCGCAGCCTTTATTTGAAAAATAATTGGGATATTACTCCTTTATTGAGCAAAAGTGAGCGTCAGAAAGGGGCTAAGTAATGTGAAAAACCTTTTTAGCAGAATTAAAGCATATTTTTAAAAATAAATTACGTCATTGAGAGTGATTAATAATTTGTTTTATTCCTTTTCTATATGGTTTTTTATACATGAATGCTTATTGAAAGCCTTTGAGTCATACAGATAAATTAAGAATAGCAGTAGTTAATTTAGATAAAGGGGCTTCTAATTACACTCCTGAATCTGAAAATTATAAAAATAAGTTAATTAGTTCAGGTAAAGCCGGTATTAAACCAGGCATAAAACTTACAAAATTAATATTCAAGATGCTTCAGGTATTTATGCTAAAAATAATTGAACTGATGAAAAAGCTAAAAAAGCTGTTGAAGACAATAAATATGATGGTCTTATTGTTATTAATAATGGTTTTGCCAATAAAAAATCTGCTATGCAAAGCGAAGTGTTAAAAACTATTGGTGATTTAGTGTTAAATCCAAAAACTTCTTTTGATCAGGAGCTTCAAAATTTTAATAACTTTTTAAAAACATTTAAAGATAACGCAGCGGTGACTTTTATAATTCTGCTAAAAACTCTTATTTAGCGAGTGAGATGACTAATTTTGGCGCTGGACTTAGTGCTTTCAATTTAGGTGTTATTTTGCCAACTGTTAAAGATATTCAGCAAAAACTACCTGCCATTAATCCCCAATTAATGGAAAAGTTTTTTAATGCCATTGATAATTTAGTGAGCAACCAAAAAATTATTGATGATTCATATGCGATTGGCTCAAACATTGATACTTATGGATTTGGATTAGCCCCTTACTTTATTTGTATTGCGCTATGAGCAGGAGCTTTAACGATGACTTTCTTATTCAAAAATGCTCGCTATAATAAGAAAGTTAGCACTTTAAAACATTACTTTGGCATGTCTTTAATGTGAATTTTTACAGGTTGAATTCAAGCTATAATTTTAGCTACTGCTGTTACTATTCAGGGCGTCCAATTAAATAGTAATTGACTTAATACTTGACAACTCTATTTACTACTGATGTTTTTATCGACTATTTTTACCATGATTATTCAAAGCGTGACCTACATGATTAGGTACGGAGATGTTGGCAAATATATTGCCGTAATCTTATTGATTTTACAACTTATTTCTTCTTCAGGCACCTTTCCTGTTGAAGTGCAAGAAAAGATATTTAATTGACTACATCCTGTAGTGCCTTTTACATATGCTATTCATGCCATTAGAGAATTAATAGATGCTCCTAATTTATTGGTATTTTTCCAATGTCTTGGCATTTTATTAATTTTTACAGCAATTGTTGTTCCTATCTCTTTATTGATTAATTGAAGATTTGATCTTAAACACCGCCGTAAAAAACTTCGTCAGTATTTTTACCAATCTTATGAGATTGAACTTAATGATTTTTAGATAAAAAAATAAGCACATAATTGCTTAAATTTAATACTGATAGTTATAAGTTATTTCATAAATATCATGATTATTGGCTACTAGGGATAAAATTCCTGCTGAAGCGCTTTCGTGATTTTGGAAATACATTGGATAATAATCTTCGTTTAATTTTGCTGTTGAAGTACCGTGTTGTCAACTGCTTCATTGATTATGATATTTAATTTTAAAGCTTTGCATAAACATCCCTAGACTTTTGCCATAGTCATGTAATTTAAATTGAATATGGTCTAAACTAGTTAAATAATCAACAATTTTTTGATTATTAGCAAATGGCAATACTTCTAAATAAATATTTTTATTAGCAATTACCACAAAAGAAACATAATTTTTGTTGATAGCTTCGGAGGTTTTTTCGATTTTACTATATTCTGAAGGGCTAAGCAATTGATTTTTATTTATTGTTGCAAATGAGCTTTCTGGCTGATTTAAATATTCATAAAAATCACCTTCATGTTCAGTTTTATTGCTGGCAAATGAAGCCATGCCAATAATTGGTAATACGCTAATAGCTGATAAGCTAAAAATAGATAATAATTTTTTCATAATTTCCTTTTTATTTGTTTTTTGATTTTTCAATAATAACTTGATGATGATGGGCTTGATGTAAAGAAGTAAAAACTTTTTGATCAGTAGTTATATATTCTTTTAAATTTTTTGAGCTATTTATTGGGTTTATTTTAATTTGTAATTTTCCACCCATTAAAGCAAATTCCGCTCTTTTTCGTTTAACAGTACCGCTGGCAATAGAGTGAATAAATAATGAAATCAATAAAAAAAGACCAAAAATAGCTAATCCTAATGATGTTCAATTCATAACTTAACTCCTTCTTACGCTTGGTTCATACGATTAATGCATTCAGCAAGTTCTTGACGGTTCTCGCGAGGTAACTTTAAAGCTCCTAAAATTGGCGTAGCATGAGTATGACCGGATAAGATTCCAACTGCTAAGCCAGATTTATTTTCTATGAGTAATTTAATTGCTCTTCGACCCATTCTAGTGGCATTAATCCTTTCTTGTGAAGTAGGTGTTCCACCCCTTTGAACATGTTGTAAGGACATAGCACGAGTTACAAGTCCTGATTTTTCTTCTACAACTTTTGCTATTTCATTCAAGTCCTTATAAATCATTTCTGAAACAATGATAATAATTCCTCTTTTATTTTTAGTTGATTGATCTTTAACTATTTCACCAAGTTTTTCAGGTTCAATAATATTTTCATTAGTTACCACAATTTCAGCCCCAGTAGCCATGGCTGAAAAAAGAGCTAAATCCCCACAACCGTGACCCATAACCTCAATAATCCCACAACGGTTGTGAGAACGCATTGTATCTCTTACTCTTTCAACATTTTCAACAATAGTATTTAAAGCTGTATCATAACCAATTGTAAAATCAGATGAAGTGATATCATTATCAATTGTTCCTGGCAGCGCAATTGTTTTAATGCCTAATTCATGTAGTAGCTGTGCCCCCATATAAGAGCCGTCTCCGCCTATGACAGCTAATGCATCAATACCTCTTGCCGCCAAGTTAGCTTGTGCTTTTTTTCTGATTTCTAATTTTTTAAAATCAACAAAACGAGCTGTACCAATGATGGTGCCCCCTAAAGAAATAATAGCGTCAATATCCACAGTGGAAGCGGGTTTAATATTATCTTCAAATAAACCTTTATAGCCGTCATAAACTAAAAAAGGTTCAATACCATTTACTTTTGCCTCTTTAACTAGTGCTCTAATAGCTGGATTCATTCCAGGAGCATCTCCTCCAGAAGTTAAAATTGCCAATTTTTTAATCATGTAATCTCTCCTAATCTCTTTTCATAATTAATGCAAAGTAATTATATAGAAAAGTTAATTTTAATCTTTTAATTTTAAAAATATTGCCCTAATATTCTAAATAAATTAAAAAAAGTATAATTAACTTATGACTAAAGTTAAGGTTTTTATTGATTTTGAAGCAATTGCTAGTCCTTTTGCTCATGAGGCTAGATTGGAAAATAATTTACCATATGCATATTCTTTAGGAATTTATGTTGGTAAGAAATTTAAAATAAGAACTTTTATTTACAATTTTCAAAGAGACAGCATTCATGATATATGAAGTATTTTAAGATCAAGTATTTTAAAGGATATTAAATTATTACTTGATAATAAAGCCTTTAAATTAAATGAGGAAAGTATTAAATTTGTTGGTTGAGATCCATTATTAGAAAAGAAAGTTTTAGGTAGATTATTTCCAAAAATATTAGTTGAAAATTTAAACAAGGGTCATGATATTTCCTTATCTAGAATTACTCCAGAAATAGATGGTTCAAATTATTTTGAATATGCTAAAAAAATTGTAACCCAAACATTAAACCCTGACTTTATTCTTAAAAGAATCACCAATAGTGATGGAGCAATAGCGGCCTATGTAGGTTATTTGCTCTATTCACAAGTTCATCATAAACATGGTAAATATTTAGCTAGTTTTGATACCAGAACTTTACTTAAAGAACTTCGTTCTTATTCAAAAGATGATGTTTTACGAATGCAGTTCTTACATGAAAATATAGAATTATTCAAAAATCGTAAGTTAGCAGCAGAAAAATTAATTAGCGCTAAAGTCAAAGTTGGTATTTCAATATATAAGACTCAAACTCTTATTAAAAAGCTAAAAACTTATAGCCAGAAGCAAACTGTAGCAACTTTAGTTAATAAACTTGAAAAAAAGGTTATAAAATTTGAAAACGATAAAATTGAATTAGAAGATAATTTTGATAATTTTTAAATTGTTTAGTATATAATTATTGAGCAATTTATTTATTGGAGAAGTAGCTCAGCTTGGTAGAGCACTCGGTTTGGGACCGAGCGGTCGCAGGTTCAAATCCTGTCTTCTTCACCATGGGGGATTAGCTCATCTGGCTAGAGCGCCTGCCTTGCACGCAGGAGGTGGTCGGTTCGACTCCGATATCCTCCACCAAATGGCTCTGTAGCTCAGTTGGTTAGAGCACGCGGTTCATACCCGCGAGGTCAAGAGTTCGATTCTCTTTGGAGCCACCATATGGAATTACCACCTTTGGTCCTATAGCTCAGTTGGTTAGAGCAACCGGCTCATAACCGGTCGGTCACAGGTTCAAGTCCTGTTGGGACCACCATATTTTTGGACAAATGGCCGAGCGGTTGAAGGCACTAGTCTTGAAAACTAGCGTAGGGTAACCTACCCAGGGTTCGAATCCCTGTTTGTCCGCCATATGCTTCCTACAGGAAGCTTTTTTATTTTAAAAATTAATAAGTTAATTGTTATTTGTTTTATTATTTTTTAATTATTTAATGTAATTAATTAGATTAATAATAAGGAGACATATGAAAAAAATACTTTTAGGATTATCAGTTATAGGTACAGTTGCACTTCCTGTTATGTCTGTTATTTCTTGTGGCTCTACCAATAATAGAAGCCTGCAAAAAGATGTTGATTATGTTTTAGAGAATTTTTAAAAGCGGGCTTAGTAGTTAATCCTCAAACCGCTGTTAAAAGTAGCTCTGGCACTTTTGATGAATCGGTTCTTAAAAGTTTAGGTCAAGTGGTAGGAACTTATCCTCCCTTGCCTTTACCTTCAGGAGTTGTTATGACTTACACTGTTAATAACATTAGCATTGGTCAAAGTGATAACTTAGTAGTAATTATTTCTAAAGACAAAGCTATTTCTAAAAGATTTAATATTAAGGTCAATGTTACTAATAAACAATTAGTTAATATTAATACAAAAGAACTAGCTAAGCAGTATACAGAAGTCAAAAATGGGATTCTATTTATTAAAGATGGTGTTGGCGAAATTTCTTATGATTTAGGTGTTTTATATGATTCTTATATAGTAAACTCAATAAACTGAGGTACAAATCCTGAAAATATTATAAAAATCAGCAATCATGCTTTTACTGGATTTGCATTGAAAACCTTAGATTTATCTAAACTAACCCAATTAACCTCTATTTCTGATGCTGCATTTGCTAACAGTCAGTTAACTGATTTAGATTTATCAAATTTAATAAATCTAGAATATATTGGTGAAGGAGCATTTGCAAATTCAAAATTAAAATCTTTAAAAATATCTGGATTAAACAATCTTGTTTCAATAAATTTTAGAGTTTTTTTCTAGCCAACTTTCTATTTTAGATTTATCTAATAACAAAAAATTAACTAAAATTTATGGAGATACTTTTATGCTGTCTCCTTTAAAAGAATTAAATTTATCAAAACTTCCAAGTTTGCAAAGATTAGGAGTTGATGCATTTAGTTCATCAGAAGATAACTTACAATTAACCATGAAAAAAAAACGCTTTTGAAAAATTAATATATTCGCCGGGCACTTTAGATGCTAGACAAAAGGCTTTTGGCCCAAATTTTGCAACCATTAAAAGAATAGACCCTTCTTAAGAAACAAACATTTTATTAAATTAAAACTCTGGATTAAGAGTTTTTTATTTTTTTAATAAAGTCTATACAAATCAGACAATTGTATATTATACAAATTAGTTTGATTGTATAACTTTTTTAAAAAATTCTATATAATATATTTATACAAAGTGAGAAAAAAAAGAGAAAGTATGAAAAAATTATTATTTGGATTAGGTTCCACAGGTTTTCTAGCTCCCCCTTTGATGGCTGCAGTTTCTTGTGCTAATTTAAAAATGAAAACTGGGGACAAAGAAAATGTTGATTTTGTAGTTGCTTATTTTAGTGGTTTGGTTATTGAGTCTCCAAAATCTTTGACAGCTGTTTCGTCTAAAACGGACTTAACGAGGAAGGTTTTTGATAACTGAGGAGAATCAAACAGAGAAATTATTGTTCCAAAAAATGAATTATTAAAGGGAACTAAAATTCAATACACAATGAGTAAATTAGGTGATAATATCGAAGATAAAGCTTATGCTACTCTAGTTATTTCCAAAGGATCAGTTAGTGACACTCAAATCATTACATTTGTAAGAGTGGCAAACAAGCAAGAGAAAGTTAACAATGTAAAAAAGCATTTGAAAAAGCTAATTTAAGCATCTTGGTTAATAAGCCTATTTTTGGTGTTTCTCAAGGTGAAGAGTTTGACCAAAATGTTTTAAATAAGTTTAACGCAAAAATTGATGGAACGCTTACAGGTGTTTATCCGAATGACAAATATCTTAAAGATGTTTATTTAACTTATGGAGTGCCAAGTATATTAAATGGTAATGAAGGTTATTTAAATGTCACTATAACTTCAAAAGAAGATGAAAAAGTTAAAACATCTATTGATTTATTAGCTAGAGTTTATAAAACGGCTAGCCAAAAAGATGTTGATCAAGTTTGAGAATCTTTTTCAAAATCAAAATTAGTTATTAAGCCTAAATTTTCAATCAAAGCTAATAGTGGATTTTTTAATGAAAAAATTTTAAAATCTTTAGGTAACTACGAAGGTGTTTATCCAAGTGTTGACATTCCTGATGGAGTTGAATTAAATTATGAACTAAATGATGTGTTAGCTGGTCAAAAAGACTATTTAAATGTAAGTGTATCTAAAAGTGAAGCTAAAACTAGAAATTTTAAAATTTTAGTAGATGCCACCAATTTAAATTTAATAAATATTAGCAGTCGTGCTTTAAGTGATTCACACACTAAATATGCACACTAAATATGATCCTTATACCAAAACTTTAACTATTGGAGATAATGTTTCTGAAATTAATAATAATTCATTTTTACTTGATTATAATAAGTTAAAACCTTTAGATATTAGAATTATTGATTTTGGTAACAATCCACAAAACATATTAAAAATATCTAAGGATGCTTTCATGTCTGTATTTCTTAATAAGTTGGATTTAACTAGTTTAACTAGTTTAACTAATTTGAAAACAATAGGAGAAGCTGCTTTTGGTTTTGCTCAACTGAATTCACTAAAAATAGATGGTCTTAAGCATTGAATAGAAATTGGTGTGCATGCTTTTTCTGGATCTCGTATTAAAAAATTGAATTTATCAAATCTTTCAAGTTTAGAATCTATTGATAAATATGCATTTTATTATTCTCCTTTAAATGAACTTAATTTATCTGGGCTACATTCATTAAAGTTTATTGGTGATAATGCATTTAAACATGCTATTAAGAGTATGAAATTAATTATGGAAGAAGCAAAATATAAAAAATTAATTTATAATTGAAAAATTGGCGGTTTAGATAATAGAGAAAGAATTTTTGGTAAAAACGGTAAATCAATTATTAGGGTAAATCCATAATTATTTATTATGAAATTAATAATATATAATTTAAAAAATATTATTTAATTAAATACTTTTGCTTTTAATATAAACAAAGAGGGCGTTATGAAAAAATTTTATTAGGATTAGGTTCTGTCAGTTTATTGACGGCACCATTGATATCTGTTATTTCTTGTGGAAATCAAGAAACACAAAATAAAGATAAAAAAGATGTAGATGTTATTTCAGCATATTTTAGTGGTTTAGAAATTAATGTCACTAATTCATTAAATACAGTTAATGACAAAAGTGAATTAACTGAAAAGATTTTAATAGTTGAGGCAAAACAAATAGAGATTTTATGTACCCAACAAGGTAGCAACTTCAGGGTATAACCATTGATTTTACTTTAACTAATTTAGGAGATAAAATTGGCAGTAAAGCAATTGCTACTTTAATTATTTCAAAAGGCATTGCTAGTGATGTTCAAACGATCAGTTTAGTAAGAACTGCTAGCGAAACTGAAAAAGTAGCAATGGTTAAAAAAGCTTTTCAAGAAGCTAACTTAAGCATATTTGCTGATAAAGCTGTGCCCAATATAACTTTAGGTTCAACCTTTGATAAGCAAACTTTGGATAATTTTGACAAAAGTATAGATGGAACTCTTAGTGGTGTGTTTCCTCTTAGTCCTTACCTTAAGGATGTTAACCTTACTTATGGAGTTTTAGAAATAGCCACTAATAAAACTGGTGAAATTAAAAATTGCTATTACATCTAAACAAGATCCTAAAGTAATAGCTAATACTTCAATTTTAGTTAAAGTTGATAATACTCCTGAACAAAAACACGTTGATTTGGTATTAGATGCTTTTCAAAAAGCTAATTAAGTAGTTAATCCACAAAGTCAGGTTAAAGCTGACAAAGGTTTATTTAGTAAATCTATACCTGATAATTTTGGCGGATATGATGGCATTTATCCTTCGATTAAGATTCCCGACAAAATAATTTTAACTTATAAGATAAATGATATTTCAATCGGGAAAAGCGATAATTTAGTTGTTACTATTTCTAAAAGCGGCGCTACATCAAAAACTTTTGATATTTTAGTTGATGTTACTAAATTAAAATTAGTTAACGTTAATAGCGAAGCCTTAGCTAAAAGCAATATAAGTTATGATAAATATACTAAAACCTTAAGAATTGGAGATCGTGTTGGGGAAATTAATTCATCAGCCATCTTAAAAAATGATAAAGGCCAGCCATTCGATGTTAAAAAAATTGATTGAGGAAAAAAATCCGCAAAATATTCTAAAGATAGGAAAGGACTTGTTTTATTATGCTGACAATAGCCCCAAAACATTAGATTTATCTACACTTATAAATTTAACCTCAATTGAGAGTGGTTCCTTTGTGGGGGCAGAGCTAAATGAATTAAAAATTTCTGGCTTACAACATTTAACTAATATTGGCTTAGCAGCTTTTGCTGCCTCACAATTTAGTAAACTTGATTTATCAAATCTTCCTAGTTTAACCACAATAGGGGCAGGGGCCTTTCAAAGTGCTCCTTTAACTGAACTTAATTTATCTGGGCTAACTAACTTAAATATTATTAAAGAACAAGCATTTAATTCTGTTGTTAAAGGCATGATTTTAATAATGGATGAAGCTAGTTATAAAAAGCTAATCTATGATAAAGCAAATGGGATTGATAATCGACAATATATTTTTTGTGCCAATGGTGATTACATCAAAAGAATAGGCCCAATCACTACTTAAAAAATTATTAAAATTAAAACCTAAACTAATTATTAGTAATTATTAGCTTAGGTTTTAATTTAATTTTATTAGTAATTTAATTTTTGGAGCCCATCAGATAATGTTCCTACATATGTTATACCATTAACTGTATACATAAAGCCAGTTCTAACTTTGATATCTGAAAAAGGCAATAAAGTTGTTCCATCTGAACTTAATCTCTTAATGCCATGTTGGCTAGTCCCAACATAAGTGATGCCATTAACGGTATCCATAAAACCACCTGCCACAGCAGTGTTGATAAATGGCTCTAATTTACTTCCGGCTGAACTTAGCTTCATAAGACTACTAAAAGCTGTTCCTACATATGTGACACCATTAACTGTATGCATAAAGCCAAAAGAACAATCAATTTGAGCAACATCAACAAAGCCTCCGCTAGAATTTAGTTTTCATAAGCCTTCTTGATTTCCTAGGTACGTAGTGCCATTAACTGTTTGCATAAAGGCATGTGTTGTACCATAATTAAAACTCGTTACTGGCTCAAGTTTAGAACCATCTGAGCTAAGCTTAAAAAGTCCGTCTCCAAATGTACCAACATATGTAGTTCCGTTTGTTGCCGTGTGCATAAATCCTGAACCAGCATCTTCATCAGAAAATTTTTCTAATTTACTTCCGTCCGCACTTAATTTCAAAATTCCATCTTCAGTTGCGACGTAAGTTATTCCTTTAACTGTTGTCATCCAACTATTAGTTACGTTAACACTTGGGTCAAAAAAGACTGGTTTTCCTTTAGAGTCTAATTTCATAAGACCATCAGCATTTGTTCCTAAATAGGTTGTGCCTTTCGGGTCTTTATACATAAAACCTTCGGCTACATTTATATTCGAAACATTCACCAATGGGTTTACATATTTAATCATAATAGTTTTATCTAGGCTAACGTTTCCTTTAGTAAATGTGATAGTCATATAACCTACAGGATTATCTTTATTGACTTGGGTCATAACATATTGGACACTATCTAAGGCAGCAATTTCAGTGGTGGGTCATCCGGCAAAAGTACCATCAATTTTACCAATATCTTTTAAAGCATTGTTATCAAGTGTTTTTTGCTTGTAACAGCCATAGTTCCTGGAGCATTAATAAAGTTTATTCCATCAAACTTAGCTTTAGCTGCATTCACAATTTCTTTGTCGCTAGCCTTATAAGTTACGGGAATAGACAGATTTTCTGAAAACTGAGCCTTTTTTAAACATAATTGTTAAAGTGCCAGATGTATTAGAGCTATCGACTTTATCAATAGTATATTTAATACTGTCTAAAGCAGCAACTTCAGCTGTTGGTCATCCAGCATAAGTACCTTCTATAACCCCAATATTAGTCAAAATATTATTAGTTAAATCTGTCGCAGTCGTAACTGCTGCAGCGCCATTAGTTTTAATTCCTGTTATTTTAGAAAAATACCTTTAGCTGCATCAACAATTTGCTGATCAGTTTTTTCGTAGATTAGATGAATCACTGACACAGTTGAAGCTGAACCTTTATTAAAAGTTATTCGTAAAAATCCAGAAGTATTAGAACTATCGACTTTATCAACAGTATATTTAATACTGTCTAGAGCACTTACTTCTGCTGTTGGTCAACCAACAAAAGTACCTTCTATTTTACCCAGATTTTTTAAAATAGTTTCATTAAGTTCGGCTTCAGTGTTAACAGCAACAGCTCCATTGGTTTTAATATCTGTTATTCCATCAAACTGAGCTTTAGCTGCATCAACAATTTGTTTATCGCTAGCTTGAAAGGTAACTGGAATAGAGGTGGTTAACGAAGCTGCCCCTTTATCAAAAATTATTTTTAAGGTACCAGATTTATTGATGTTATCGACTTTATCAACAGTATATTTAATACTGTCTAGAGCACTTACTTCAGATGTTGGTCAACCACTAAAAGTTCCTTCAATTAAACCCATGCTATTTAAAATATTTTCATTTAAACTTGTTTCAGTAGTTACAGCTGAAACTCCATGGGTTTTAATATCAGTTATTTTATTAAATTGATCTTTTGCTAGATTAACAATTTGTTGATCAGTTCATTGATAAATAACAGGAATGGAAATTAATGTTGAAGCACTACCTTTTTGAAAGGTAATCGTTAAAGATCCGGACTGAATAGTATTATTTACTTCATCAACTTTATAGCTAATACTATCTAGTGCCGATACCTCTGTTGTTGGTCAACCAGCAAAACTACCTTCGATTTTACCCATATTATTTAAAATTGTGCAATTAAGTGGTGTTGCTGTGGAAACACCTGACACACCATTAGTTTTAATATTAGTATTTCACTAAATTGGTTTTTAGCTGCATTTACTGCTTCTTCATCAGCATTATAATAAGTTAGATTTATCTTAACAGTTGCACTTACCTTATTTTTGTGATAATAATGGTTAACTCTCCATTAGTTCCTTTTGCTACTCTAGTGTTGGTAAATTCTAAAGAACTTAGTTTTTCAATATCAGTAGTTGGTCAAGTTCAACTTTTTCCGCTTTGAGTAGTGATATCACCAAAATTATTTAAAGCAGCTTCAGTTAATATATTAGCTTTTGATTGTGCAGCAAGATCTTTTTTAGTAGTTATTTTATTAATTTTACTAAAAGATGGTTGTACAGTATCAACAGCAATTTGATCAACATTTTTATATTCTACATTTAAAGTAGCAGTAGCACTAACGTGATTTTTTATAGCAATAATTTGAATAGTGCCATCTGCATTTTTATCATTAATAGCTTGGGCACTTTATATTCTAGACTTATGTTTTCTAAATTAGTTGGAAAAGAAAAGGTTTGACCTTTTTTTTCAAATAATGTTCCAAAACTTTTAAAAGTCGCCTCTGTTAAAGCTGCGCCATCTTTAGCTTGTGCATTAATTGTTTTTTCAGTCTCAATTTTTAATATTTTATCTTCAAATAACTTTTTAATTGCATCTACCGTTTTGCGGTCTGCTTCATTGTTACTATTACTACCACAGGAAATAGCAGCTATGGTTGGAACTAAAATCACACCAAATGCTCCCGCTTTTAAAATTATTTTTTTCGTAACTATCACCCAATAGACTTTTTGTAAATAAATCACAATCTTATTACTTACGACTTAATTTTAAAACTTTAAAGATAAACTTTAAGATTTGGTTAATTTTTTATACAAGATTATTTCTAATAAAATATTTATCAAATTTGTAAATAAAAACACTCAACCCTAAGTTTTGGTTAAGTGCATAAATTTAATTAAATGATTTTATTTTTTATTTACATATGATTTCATTGTTTTCATAGCGTCAGAGGTTGAAGGATTATTTTTAATTTCCATTGCTAATTTTTTTGGTATTGCTTTATCTGTACCAACATATTTTTCTAATTTTTTAGCTAAAGCACGAGTTTCTGGTGTTTGTGTTTGATTGTCTTTAATGCCACTAATTTTTGTGACAATGTTTTTACCCATTGAATGTTCCTTGCCTTTCAAAATAATATTATCTTCGATTAAAGCTGTTTAATCTCAGTAAAATTATAGCTTATTTATAGGCTGTGCTTAATCTTTAGAATTAATTCCTAACTATAAATCAACAAAATTATAAACATAATTGTTTTAAAAATAGCTTCTAAACTTAGCTATTAAAAAAAATTAACAAATGTTAAAAAAAATAAAAATACAATTATATTTTCTTATCTATAATAGATTTAATAAGGGGTAAGATGTTTAAAAATTTTAAAAAGTATTTTTTAACTATTTCATTATTGGGAGCATCTTTAGCTCCTTTAACTGTTATATCTTGTGGTTTAGAACGGAATACCTATAATTGAGGAATTTTCAATGAAAAAATACAATATAAAAACGTTCAATCTCCCATTGGTTCATTTACTGATAAAAATCCATTAAGTGAATTATATGGCATTGATGGAGATGGCTCTTCTTCAGTTTTACCAGTTATGAGTCGCATTATGCCTGCTATTAAAAATATGCAATATACTGGTAATGGTTCAGGAGAAGGACTAAATACTGGTCTGGCTTTAGCTAAAAATGATAGCAAAAATGTTCATGAGTTTGGCATGGCCTCTTCTTCAAAAAACCCTCCTCAAGGAGCTAGTTGAAAAAATATTAGAACTGTGACTTGAGCAGTTGATGCTATTGGTATTGCTTTAAATTTACCAATTGGCATTTATATTAAAGGTAATGCAAGGCCTCGGCCTCAAATTAATATTAGTGAGTTGGCTAAATTATATGCCAAAGAAGTAACAGCAACTTCCACTTGAGGCAAACTCCTTCTAAATGCTGATACTACTAAATCTAGTCCTTCAGCTTTAGCACAGACGCCAACTGTTTTTGGCCGCCAGGGTGGTAAAGCTGCGTCTGGAACCGCTGATGGTTTTTGACATACTTTATCAAAATATATGCCAGCTGGAACCACGCCCGATTTAAATCATGACAATATTACTAAAAAAGGAGGGCAAACTACTGCTGAAGCTAATGCTGCTGCTTTAAATGCTATAAGATACCACCCTGGAGCCATAACATATTTATCATTGGGTTATGGGGTCCAAAACCAAAGTAAAAATATGGTTCTAGCTTCTATAATAGCTACAGATCCAAAAACACATGTGAGTTCTGAATGAGATCCATCGGTTGAAAACGCTAAAAAAGGTTCTTATAATTGACGTAGACCATTTAACATTATTTATAGTACAACTAAAAACTCTCAGAACAAGCAGATTTATCAAAAAACCATGGACTTTATTGATTTACTTTTATCCACTGAAGGGCAGCAAGCGTTAACTGAACAAGGATTTATTCCTCTTTCTCCGGATCAATTTAAGGCTCAATTTAATTCAGCAAATCGAGCACAAGTTTTACAAGATTTATTAATTCCGGATACAATTAAGCATCCTGGTAAGGATGCAGTCTATAATGAAACTTTAGGACTAAAGGTATAAAATGACAAAAAAACTAATTTTATCTAAAAATCGTAACAACTTAACTTTCAAGCTTATTACTGGCCTTTTTACTTTTGCAACTATTTCTATTTTAGTTCTAATGTTTTTTATGATTATTAAAGCGGCTTTCCCGGCTTATCAAAAATTTGGTTTTTTCCATATGTATTTTACTGCCGATTTTTCTCCTAAAGGTAACTGAGGAATTTGAGGAGCTACCACTATCACCCTTTTTACAGCTATTTTTGCCACAATAATTGCCACACCAATCGCTTTAAGAACGGCTATCTTTATTGTTTTTCGCTTAAAATATGGTAAAAAAACTATCAAATTTATAATTAATATTTTAGCCGGAATACCTTCTGTTGTATTCGGGCTCTTTGCTATGAGTGTATTTAGTGAAATCTCAAAAGGTATTTTTAATCTTAATTCATCTTTGACGATTGTAAATAGTATTTTAATTTTAGTAGTGATGATTTTACCAACCTCAATTGCATTTATTTTAAATCAGCTTAAAAACGTTGATAAGTCTTTAATTTATGCTTCAATTGCTTTGGGTAATTCTAAATCTCATACTATTTATAAAGTTGTTAAAAAATCAATTCGTAGTG
Organism: Benedenia humboldti; assembly: GCA_016432935.1. Classification (NCBI taxonomy): domain Eukaryota; kingdom Metazoa; phylum Platyhelminthes; class Monogenea; order Capsalidea; family Capsalidae; genus Benedenia; species Benedenia humboldti. Next base: position 43,040 of record JAEDOY010000001.1, read on the forward strand.
GAATTTGAGTAGCAATTATTATTTCGTTAGGAAGAGCAATTGGAGAAACAATGGCTTTATCGATGCTGTTAACTAACTCAGCACCTGGCAATCCTTTCCTTGATGGGCTTCGCGATTTTTTAGGATCAGGTTATGGAACTTTAGGAGTTCAGATGGCCAGGTTGTTATACTCTGATTCAAATAATGATATTCAAAGTGCTATGTTTGCTGCAGGAATCGCCTTATTCTTAATTATTATGTTATTAATTTTAGGGGCAAGCAAACTCTCTTCAAATAAAAAGGTAGTTAATCATAACCCTTTTCATTACCAAAACTACATTAAAGCCAAAAATTATCCAGCTAAAAGTCTTTATTACTCAAAACTAGGATGGCATTTTGCCTTATTTCCGCTAAGATTAATTCGGTTTGGCGTTGTCACTGTCTTAACTTACTTTAGTCAAATTTTTAATTCCACTAAAGATTATGCTTTTGCAGGAGCTAGTAAGGTTATCTTGCCTAAACAAATGACTAATAAAAGTAATCCCCACTATTTTTTAACTGCTAAAAAAAATTGAACTCGTAAATTCTTTGATGGTAATCGTTTATTTTGAGAACTTTTATCAATGTTTATTGTGGTAGGAGTGTCACTATGAATGTTATTAGATATTTTAACTCGAGGAATCGGCCACTGAGAACTCAAAGAGTGAGGTTTTACTTACACTTATAAAGATGATATTTTTCATAATAAATTAACTCGGGCAACTTATATTGGTAATACAATGGTCTTTACCTTAATTTTAGTGCTTTTAACCATTGCCTTAGCATTACCTTTTTCATTGTTTTCAGCCATTTATTTATCAGAGTTTTCTCGGCACCGTAAAAGTGGTAGAGTTATAAGATTCTTTATAGATTCTCTAAATGGCACACCCTCAATTTTATTTGGTGCCTTTGGTTTGGTTTTCTTTTTAGGAACCTTAAAAATAGCTGGCGGAAGACTCTCGCTAATTGTTGCCGCTTTAACAATGACATTGGTAATTATCCCGACTTTTACTCGTTCTATTGAACAGGTTTTAGTAAAAGTTCCTCCATCATTGGTAGAAGCTTCATATGCTTTAGGGGCTTCAAAGTTTGAAACAATCCGTAAAGTTATTATTCCGCAATCAACTCAAGGTATTTTATCCGGTTTAATTCTTTCAGCTGCTAGAATTATTGCTGAAACTGCTCCTGTTTATTTATTGATTGGAATGTTAGGAAATACTAGCATTGGCTTAAATGATCAGGGTTGAACTATGACAACAAGAATTTTATATAATCAAATTTGATCACCAGGTAATTTAGCAAGCAATACTAATCAGTCTTATGCTATTGCTGCCGCTTCCATCTTATTGATTTCACTATTAATTTTATTTACTGAAACCATACCATGACAAATTAAACATATTTATAAACCGCTTTCATTGAAATTAAAAGCCATCACATCTACATTAAAATTTAAAAAAGGAGTTGCTAATGCCCGAAACTAAAACTGTTTTTGAAGTTAAAAATTTAAATCTTTGATATAACAAAATGAAAAAACAAGCCCTTAAAGATATTTCTTTAAAAATTCCTCGTAAAAAGGTTACAGCTTTAATCGGACCTTCTGGTTGTGGCAAGTCAACTTTTTTAAGATGTTTTAATAAAATGAATGATTTAATTGAAGGGGTTGTCATTGAGGGTAATATTCAATTTGATCAAGACTTTGAATTAATTAATCAAGGAAGTGGTAAAAAAGCTTCAGGCGAAAAAAAGCGTAGATTTTGATTTTTTAATAATAAAGATAATGCGATTTCTCCTCTTGAGTTAAGAACCAGAGTTGGTATGGTCTTCCAAAAACCAAATCCGTTTCCTATGAGTATTTACGATAATGTTGCTTACGGCCCTCGTTCTTCTGGTATTAAAGACAAAAAGAAATTAGATAAAATTGTTCGTGATTCTTTAGAAGCTGCTGCTTTGTGAGATGAAGTTAAAGATACTTTACATAACTTAGGTTCAGATTTGTCTGGAGGACAACAACAAAGACTTTGTATAGGTAGAGCCATTGCCATGGAACCAGAAGTTTTATTAATGGACGAGCCAACTTCAGCACTTGATCCGATTGCCACTTCTAAAATTGAGTCGTTAATTAATCGTTTAAGAAAAAAATATACAATTATCATTGTTACTCACTCAATGCAGCAAGCAGCTCGAATTAGTAATTACACGGCTTTTTTCTATCTGGGAAAATTAATTGAATTTGATTTAACTAAAAATATTTTTACCAAACCACAAGAAAAATTAACAGCTGATTATATTTCAGGGAAAATGGGATAGTTATGACAAAAACACTTTTAAGTTTAGAAACTAAAAAAATTAATCAAGATTTACAAAAGCTTATTGATTTAGTAATTGAAAATCATGATCAGGCTAAATTCGCCCTTAAAGAAGCTGATCAAGCTAAAGCTTTAAAAATTATTGATGATGATCAAGTTATTGATGCTCTTTATAGTGCTATTCAATCAGATTTAGAGTTTTTAATTTCCAAAGCTCCTGTTAATAAAAACTTACGTCGTACTTTGGCTTATATTCATACAGCTAAACAAATCGCTAAAATTGGCGACTACGCCAAGCAAATTGCTAAGTTTGTCATTAAAAATAAAAAATTATCAGCTTCATCAGTGCGCCGTATTTATAAGGTGCATCATCTATTTAGAGAAATGTTAGCTAATATGCATGACGTTATTGAATCAGAGAATTTATTAAAAGCTAAAGAAATAGCAGATTTAGAAAATCAAATTATTGAAGAAACTAATAAAATTCGTAAATCAATCATTTCATCTGTTTCAACTAAAAAAGATGAGCAAAAAATTAAAGAACGAATTTTGGTATTTTCAATTATTAATGCCCTAGAAAGAGGGGCTGATCGAATTGTTGATATTTTACAATTTGTCTCATATATCAATTCCGGTCATTACCAAAGTTTTAAATAGATTGTTATAATGTCAAAATATGGAAGCAAAAATTCAAATTTGACATGTGGTTGGCAAAGGCAAGACAAGAGTCAATTCCGATATTGTAAAAGGCCTTAGCCAATTTTTTGATTTAGCCATTTATGAGCTAGCCATTGAAGAAATCTATAAGCTAATTGATCAAGATTTACATTTAATTATTTTTGAAAATGTTAAAGCTAAAGAAATTTCCTATCCAATTATCGAAAAAATTCAAACTCATAATAAAAGTCTATATACAATAATGATTATGCATGACTTTTCAGAAAAAAAAGCAATTAAAGCTTATGATGCTCATATTGATTATATTTTTCCTGATGAATTTACAGATAAATATTTTGTGGCCAAGCTTAAAAGTATTTTGCGCCGTAAATCAGAAAAATACCAAATCAACACCAATTTAGTTTATAAAAATATTATTATTGACCAATTGCAACGTGAAGTTCAAATTGGCGACCAATTTATCCAAACTACCAATAAAGAGTATCGTATCTTAAAAGAATTAGTTAAACATAAAGGTGCCTTTATTAATAAGAAAGACTTATTTTTAAATATTTGAGGCTATCCTGAAGATACTACTCGGCTACTTAGTCAGTATCTTCACCGTCTTAAAAATAAAATCGGACAAGAAGTAAAAATCATTAGTGATCGCGAAAAAGGGATAGCTTTAATATAGAAAAAACCTTTAAAACCACAGGATTTTTATTTTTTTTAACTGGTTTTAAAAATAAATTTAAAAAAAGTAGAAAATTTTTGTGGGAATATCAATTTTGTGTTATACTGATTAAGCACCACAAATGACAGTGGCGCAAATATAGTTCTTTGAAAACTGGATATGAGACCATGTCGATCAATTCTTTTTTTGAGAGTTTGATCCTGGCTCAGGATGAACGCTGGGTGTGTGCCTAATACATGCATGTCGAGCGAAGAACTTCGGTTCTTAGCGGCGAATGGGTGAGTAACACGTACCTAATCTACCCTTGAGTTTGGAATAACTGCTGGAAACGGTAGCTAATGCCAAATATTCATAATTTCACATGAAGTTTTTGTAAAAGGTCCGTTTGGATCGCTTAAGGATGAGGGTGCGCAACATTAGATAGTTGGTAAGGTAATGGCTTACCAAGTCGATGATGTTTAGCGGGGTCGAGAGGCTGAACCGCCACACTGGGACTGAGATACGGCCCAGACTCCTACGGGAGGCAGCAGTAGGGAATATTTCACAATGAGCGAAAGCTTGATGAAGCGACACACCGTGCAGGATGACGGCCTTCGGGTTGTAAACTGCTGTTGTAAGGGAAGAAAAACTACCATAGGAAATGATGGTAGCTTGACGGTACCTTATCAGAAAGCACCGGCAAACTATGTGCCAGCAGCCGCGGTAATACATAGGGTGCAAGCGTTATCCGGAATTATTGGGCGTAAAGCGTCTGTAGGTGGTTAAGAAAGTCTGAAGTTAAAGCCCGGGGCTCAACCCCGGCCCGCTTTGGAAACTGCTTAACTAGAGTAGTGTAGAGGTTGATGGAACTCCATGTGAAGCGGTGGAATGCGTAGATATATGGAAGAACACCAATGGCGAAGGCAATCAACTGGGCACTTACTGACACTCAGAGACGAAAGCGTGGGGAGCAAACAGGATTAGATACCCTGGTAGTCCATGCCGTAAACGATGATCATTATCTGGTGGGAAACTCACTGGAACAGCTAACGCGTTAAATGATCCGCCTGAGTAGTATGCTCGCAAGAGTGAAACTTAAAGGAATTGACGGGGACCCGCACAAGCGGTGGAGCATGTGGTTTAATTTGAAGATACACGGAGAACCTTACCCTCTTTTGACATCTTCCGCAAAGGCTTGGAGACAAGCTGGAGGTTAACGGAATGACAGATGGTGCATGGTTGTCGTCAGCTCGTGTCGTGAGATGTATGGTTAAGTCCCATAACGAGCGCAACCCTTATCCTTTGTTGCTAACATTTAGTTGAGGACTCTTAGGAGACTGCCCGGGCAACCGGGAGGAAGGTTGGGATGACGTCAAATCATCATGCCTCTTACAGGAGGGGCTACACACGTGCTACAATGGTTGATACAATGTGATGCTAAGTCGCGAGACCAAGCCAACCACTAAAAATCAATCTCAGTTCGGATTGGAGTCTGCAACTCGACTCCATGAAGTTGGAATCGCTAGTAATCGTAGGTCAGCTACACTACGGTGAATACGTTCTCGGGTCTTGTACACACCGCCCGTCACACCATGGGAGATGGTAACACCCAAAGTCGTATAGCTAACTTCGGAAGCGTATGCCTAAGGTGGGATCGTTGACTGGGGTGAAGTCGTAACAAGGTATCCCTACGAGAACGTGGGGATGGATCACCTCCTTTCTACGGAGTACAATCTAGTACAAGCATAATGCAGTACAAACACGTTTTGTCCTATTAACTAAGACCTATATCCCCAAGATTAATATCTTGATATAGGCACGTCATGGAAATGTCAGGACACATTTACTCATATCCAGTTTTGAGAGTACTATTCTCTCTAAATAGTTCTTTGAAAACTGAATATTAACACATATGTTTTTACTAATATTTTATTAGTAAACTAACTGTTATTTCAATAAATAACAGCAGAAAATATGATGAATGACATTTTTTTGTTATTTCCCAATTGGCTTCGGCCAATTAAATCTATATATTTTCGTCTAAACATATAATTTCAAATAGATCTTAAAATACTTTAAAACACAATAGGAAAAAAGTAAAATACCAAATTCAAATTTAGGAAAAATTACTGCAAATTTCTAACCAGAAATTAAATATTTAAGAGCTATAAGTGGATGCCTTGGGATTGGAAGGCGATGAAGGACGTGATTACCTGCGATAAGCCTCGATTAGTTGGAAATACACTATGAATCGGGGATTTCCGAATGAGGAAACTCAACAAGATTAATCTCTTGTTACCCATAACTGAATCAATAGGTTATGTGGAGCGAACCCAGCGAATTGAAACATCTTAGTAGCTGGAGGAACAAAAAATAATAATGATTCCGTTAGTAGCGGCGAGCGAATGCGGAACAGCCCAAACCGGCTTATGCCGGGGTTGTAGGACAGACTTTTAGAGTTACAAAATTAATGCATAGTTTAACAAGTTGGAAAGCTTGGGCAGAGCGGGTGATACCCCCATGAGCGAAATGCATTAATCTCTTGACTGTATCCTGAGTAGGGCGGGGCACGTGAAACCCTGTCTGAATCTGCCAGGACCATCTGGTAAGGCTAAATACTAACCAATCACCGATAGTGAACTAGTACCGTGAGGGAAAGGTGAAAAGAACCCCGGGAGGGGAGTGAAATAGAATCTGAAACTTATAGCTTACAATTAGTCAGAGCCCGTTAATGGGTGATGGCGTACGTCTTGCAGGACGGACCGGCGAGTTATATTAACTAGCAAGGCTAAGCGGATAAAAGCGGAGCCGTAGAGAAATCGAGTCTTAATAGGGCGACTTAGTTAGTTGGTATATAACCGAAACGTGGTGATCTATCCATGAGCAGGTTGAAGTGATGGTAAAACATCATGGAGGACCGAACCAAGGTACGCTAAAAAGTGCTTGGATGACTTGTGGATAGCGGTGAAATTCCAATCGAACTACGTGATAGCTGTTTCTCCCCGAAATAGCTTTAGGGCTAGCGTGTAAACTTAAGTAGTGGAGGTAGAGCACTGAATGTGGAATGGCGTCGTCTAGGCGTACTGACTACAATCAAACTCCGAATGCCATTATGTATGTTTATGCAGTCGGACTACGGATGATAAGACCCGTAGTCGCGAGGGAAACAACCCAGATCGTCAGCTAAGGTCCCAAATTTATGCTAAGTGAAAAAGGTTGTAGGATTTCTCAGACAGCTAGGATGTTGGCTTAGAAGCAGCCATCGTTTAAAGAGTGCGTAACAGCTCACTAGTCAAGAGATCCCGCGCCGAAAATTTAACGGGACTAAGCATAAAACCGAAGCTACGGATACATCTGTATGTTAGGGGAGCGTTCCAAGGGCACTGAAGGTAGACCGTAAGGACTGCTGGAGCGCTTGGAAGTGAGAATGCCGGTATGAGTAACGATTCAGAGTGAGAATCTCTGACGCCTATTGGGGAAGGTTTCCTGGGCTAGGTTCGTCCACCCAGGGTTAGTCGGGACCTAAGGTGAGGCCGAAAGGCGTAGTCGATGGACAACGGGTTGATATTCCCGTACCCGCAATAAGAGTGATGGACTGACGGAGAAGGATACCTCTACCTGTTATTGGATTCAGGGGTAAGCGTTTAGTGGTGCATGTTGGCAAATCCGCATGCTAATACTGTGAGGCGCGATGCATAGCGAAAGTTTCGACAAGTAGCGAATTGAGCAATTTCATACTTCCAAGAAAAGGTTCTAACTTTAATCTTATTGCGGCCCGTACCGAGAACGAACACACGTCCCCCAGATGAGTATTCTAAGGCGAGCGAAATAACCATTGTTAAGGAACTCTGCAAAATGACCCTGTAAGTTAGCGATAAAGGGTGCTCGTTTCGGTGAGCGGCACGAATCGGGGGTGGCGACTGTTTATCAAAAACACAACTCTCTGCTAAATCGTAAGATGATGTATAGGGGGTGACACCTGCCCAGTGCCCGAAGGTTAAGTTGATTTGTTAATGCATTATAGCATGAAGCACTGATGTGAAGCCCGGGTGAACGGCGGCCGTAACTATAACGGTCCTAAGGTAGCGAAATTCCTTGTCTATTAATTGTAGACCTGCACGAAAGGTGTAACGATCTCCCCGCTGTCTCAACAATGGATTCGGTGAAATTATGGTGGCAGTGAGAACGCTGCCTACCCGCAGCAAGACGAAAAGACCCCGTGGAGCTTTACTATAGCTTCGTATTGGGAATTGAATATTCACGTGTAGGATAGGTGGGAGACTTTGAAGCAGAGCCGCTAGGAGCTGTGGAGTCATCCTTGAAATACCACCCTTGAATATTTGGTTCTCTAACCTGCTACCGTTATCCGGTAGGGGGACAGTGCGTGGTGGGTAGTTTGACTGGGGCGGTCGCCTCCTAAAAGGTAACGGAGGCGTTCAAAGGTCCACTCAGTACGGTCAGAAACCGTATGTAGAGCGTAAAGGTAAAAGTGGGCTTGACTGTAAGACGTACATGTCGAGCAGGTACGAAAGTAGGACTTAGTGATCCGGCGATTCTGTATGGAAGGGTCGTCGCTCAACGGATAAAAGCTACCCCGGGGATAACAGGCTAATTCCTCCCAAGAGATCACATCGACGGGGGAGTTTGGCACCTCGATGTCGGCTCATCGCATCCTGGAGCTGGAGTCGGTTCCAAGGGTATGGCTGTTCGCCATTTAAAGCGGCACGTGAGCTGGGTTCAGAACGTCGTGAGACAGTTCGGTCCCTATCTGCTGTGGGCGTTGGAGTGTTGAGAAGAGCTGCTTCTAGTACGAGAGGACCGAAGTGGACGTACCACTGGTGTTCCAGTTGTCTTGCCAAGGGCATAGCTGGGTAGCCAAGTACGGAACGGATAACTGCTGAAAGCATCTAAGCAGGAAGCCTCCTTCAAGAATAGCACTCCCTATAGATCCCATATAGACTATGTGGTTGATAGGCTGGAGGTATAAGTGTGGCGACACATTAAGCTGACCAGTACTAATGATTGAGCGGTTTAATTTCTTAAAGATTTTAGATCTACTTATGTTAATATTCAGTTTTGAAAGAACTATTAAAAAAGCCCAAAATGGGGCTTTTTATTTTGCAAAAAATAACTTGAGACCTTTTACAATTTATAACTAAATAATTCCTGTAAAAATACTTTATGAATAATAAATAAAATTATTAAAAAGCTCATAATAAAGGGAATTTATAGGTTTATAGGAGTTAATCATGAAAAAACATGTTTCAAATATAGGTGTTATTACCGCCGGATTATTACCATTGGGTTTAGCAATATCTTGCTCTTCTGAACAAGACTATTTATCATCTTCGCCATCAAGTAAAATGTTGGAAGATTATATTGTTATTAATAATGGAAAAATCAAAGATAATAAAGCAAAAGAAATAGTAGCTTTTAAATCTCAAATCGGAAAAGGTGTAAATTTAGGATATGGTATAGTATGATAACAAATGAGAGCTGGAATTATTGGTACAGCAAAAGTCGAGTTAATGGCTAGTCAAAATTTGAATGGTTTTACCATATATTATGGCAAAAAATGAAGAACAGATTTAGGCTCACTTATCACCTCAAATTTTAATTGATATGATCGGTCAAAATATAACACTTGAATCAAAAATTTTCATAGCGATTGAGCGCTTTCAATAGCTCAAGCTGAAACGGCCCTGCTTATAAACTTACTCCAGTTGAAATAGAATTTAACGCATTTGGACGGTCAACACCACGGCAGAATATAAAAATAATAATTAATGACTAAAATGATAAATTAAAGTATCAATAATTTAAGCACATCAATATAACCAGAAAATAATTAGTTAATAAATTAGGTATTGTATAATTATATTAACACTATTTTAATTGTATAAGGAGCATATTGATGAAAAAAATACTTTTATCTTTAGGGGCAGTAGGTGTGATTATAACCCTGATTATCACAACATTATCTTGCGGAAGCAAAAAAGACGTCCTGGATTTAGAAGGTACAAAAAAGCAAGCTATAAATATCATTAACAGTATTATTCTGCCTGCTAGAGAAGATGAGAAACATAGTTATTTAGCTTATCCAGCAATAGATTTAGCTAAAAACACCGCTATTACTGCATTAAATAAAGCTCAAAGTATTAAAGATGTGAAGGAATTAGTATCAAGCGCCACAACTGGCACAGAGATAACAAAGATACTTAATTCAATTAAAGCCTATGAAGCTACTATTAATATTAAAACAGAACAACAAGCTAAAGACAATATGAGCTTAGATACATCTAGTAAAACTCTAGCTATTAATCAAAATGTTTTGCTATAAACTTTGAACTCTCTAAAATTTGAGATTCTAGTGAAGTTGAAATGGTTAAATTTGAAACACCAGAAAATGTTTTAAATATTGGGGATAATGCCTTTGTTAACTACAATTTAAAAACATTTGATTTTAATAAATTTACAACCTTAACCAAGATTGGTCTTTCAGCTTTTGCTACTGCTAAATTTAACAGCATTGATTTACACAATTGTAAAAGTTTAACTAGTATTGCTGATGGGGCATTTGAGCAAGTTCAGGCCACCAGTTATGATTTAACGGGATTAGCTAAGCTAACTCGCATTGGTAATGCTGCATTTGCATCTTTAACCTCTAGCAAAGATAAGTTTTCAGGCTTAAATTAGTTAAAAGATATCGGTCCTAATGCATTTGCTAGTTTAAAGACAACTTCTTTAAATTTATCTGATTCTACTAAATTGGTAACTATTGATGAAACAACTTTTGCTAATGCGCCTTTAACTTTTATTAATTTATCAGGCTTAAATGATTTGGCTTGGCTAGGAGGCCGTGTGTTTAATTCTTCTACTGAAACATTAAAAGTTAAAATTTCTCTTAATAAATGAGAGAAACTTATAAATACAAGTTTTCAGGATAAGCGTTTAATTATTTTTGGTGTTAATGGTGATAAGGTAACTAGAATTGATTAAATTACTAAAGATATAAATAACATTATAATTATATTAATTATTGAAGGAGAATATTTATGAAGAAGATAATTTTAAGTTTAGGAACAACCATGACTGCTTTAGTCCCAATTGTTAGTGTGATTTCATGTGGCTCTAGTAATAATAAAGAAGATTTAGTTGCAGCTAGAAAAAAGGCTATTGATTTTGTCAATGCTATTGCTTTGCCTAAAAAAGACGATGATTTGCACAGCTCTTTTGTATATGATCAAATTCAGGATTCAAAAACAGACGCTATTAAAGAAATTAATGCTGCAAAATCAGTCAAGGACATTGAGGTTTTAGCATCAAGTGCTACTACCAGAACAGAAATTTCTAAAATATTAGATTTAATTAAAAATTATAATGATAGTGTTAATATTAAAAACCCTTCTCAAGGTAGAAATAACACTTCTTTAGATAGCAGGACTTTAGTTATTAAAGCTAACGTTTTTTCAATTAATATAGATTTATCAAGTATATGAAAATATTCAGATGTTGATGATATAAAGTTTGAAGGTCCACAAAATATTTTAAATATAGGCGATATTGCTTTTTACGGTTTTGAATTAAAAAATTTAGATTTTACTCAATTTACTAACTTAACCAATATAGGTGAAAGCGCTTTTTATAAAGCAAAATTTGGCATCATTGACTTAAGCAAGTGTAAAAATTTAACTAAAATTGGTAATGAGGCTTTCTATGATTCGAACGCAACTAGCTATGATCTATCGGGTTTATCAAAACTTAAATCAATTGGAGAAATGGCTTTTTTATCAGTTACTTCTAGTGAAGATAAGTTATCAGGATTAACTAGTTTAACAACAATTGGAAGCAATGCTTTTTCTAATTTAAGATTAACTTCTTTAAATCTTGCTGACTCTGTTAATTTACTAACTATAAATTCAGGTTCTTTTAGATCATCACCATTAAACTCTTTAAATTTATTTGGTTTAGATAAGTTAACTTCTATTAAAAATCTTGCTTTTTTAAAAGTGGCCTTAATTAAAAGTTAAAATGTCGCTTGCAAATTGAGAAAAATTAATTAGTGGACCTACCATTGGAGATAAGCGCCCAGATATTTTTGGCGCCAACGGTCATAAAGTAACTAGAATTGATTAAACATTGTAATTGTTTAATAAATAAAAAAATTCTATATTCATCTTTGGTTATAAAATTTTTTTATTTATCTAATAATATTTTTAAAGATATTTTTTAAGCATTTCAAAATCAGGCATATCAGTTAATTCTTTTTTAAAAGACATTGCCGCAATAACGCCGTCTTTGATAATCATCAGGCCTCTAGTTAATTTGCCAAGTTTAGGGATTAAAGTATTAGTTTTCTCTCCAAAATCTTGGTTTTTAACACTTCAGATATCAATATTTTCAATTCCATGCGCTGCACATCACTTGTTAATTTTAGGAACATCATCAGTGGTTAAAGATAAAAAGTGCATGTGAGGATAAGTGGTTGCTAATTTAACAATTTCTTGGGTTTGAGTATCACAAACTCTAGTTTCAATATCAGGAAAAGTAGAAATCACATAGGTTTTATCAAGGTCAGCTGAATGACGTTTTTGGTTTTGGCGATCGATTCCAGTAAATTCAATTTTTGATCCTGTTTCAATTAAGTCGCCAGTTAATTTAAAAGGCATTTTTTTAATGGTTATTTTGTTCATATAAAAATTATATAGAGACTACTAAGAAAATCATAATTTTTTATACATAGATAAAATTGGTACAATAATTTATTTCTTGATTTTTAAAGATCACGTCTAATCTTGTGCCTATAAAAATATTTTTTATGTATAATTATTTAGCATACTTTATGCATGCATTAATAAAATTTAAATTTGCAAATTAAATTAAAAAAATACTAACTATAATTAGTCAAAAATTAGAAAGGATTTAAAATGGCAAAAGAACAATTTGACAGATCTAAAGAGCATGTTAATATTGGTACAATTGGTCACGTTGATCACGGTAAAACAACTTTAACCGCAGCTATCGCTACTGTATTAGCTAAAAAAGGTTTATCTGAAGCAAAAGACTATGCATCAATTGATAATGCTCCTGAAGAAAAAGAAAGAGGTATTACTATTAATACTTCTCACATTGAGTATGAAACTGAAAAAAGACACTATGCTCACGTTGATTGTCCTGGACACGCTGACTACGTTAAAAACATGATTACTGGAGCAGCGCAAATGGATGGAGCTATTTTAGTTGTAGCTGCAACTGATGGGCCTATGCCTCAAACTAGAGAACACATCTTACTTTCAAGACAAGTTGGAGTTCTAAAAATGGTAGTTTTCTTAAACAAAGTTGATATGCTTGAAGGTGAAGACGAAATGATCGAACTTGTAGAAATGGAAGTTAGAGACTTACTTTCATCATACGAATTCGATGGAGACAACACTCCAGTTATTAAAGGTTCTGCTCTAAAAGCTCTTGAAGGCGATGCTAAATATGAAGAAGCAATCATGGAATTAATGAATGCTGTTGACTCATGAATTGAAGCTCCTGAAAAAGACCTTGACAAACCATTCTTAATGGCTGTTGAAGATGTTTTCACAATTACAGGTCGTGGAACAGTTGCAACAGGTAGAGTTGAAAGAGGTAAAATTAACCTTAATGAAGAAGTTGAAATCGTAGGGTTAAGAAATACTGCTAAAACTGTTGTTACTGGAATTGAAATGTTCAGAAAACTTTTAGACCAAGCTATGGCTGGAGATAACGCTGGATTATTATTAAGAGGAGTAGATCGTAAAGATATTGAAAGAGGTCAAGTTTTAGCTAAACCTGGTTCAATTAATACTCACACTAAATTCCAAGCTCAAGTTTATGCGCTTACTAAAGAAGAAGGTGGAAGACATACTCCATTCTTTAAAAACTATAAACCACAATTCTACTTCAGAACAACTGATGTTACTGGAGGAATTGAACTTCCAAGTGGAACTGAAATGGTAATGCCTGGAGATAATGTTGAACTTACAGTTGAACTAATTGCTCCAATCGCTGTTGAAGAAGGAACTAAATTCTCAATTAGAGAAGGTGGAAGAACTGTTGGTGCTGGTTCAGTTACTAAAATTAACTAATCAAAAAAAATTAATAATCCCTAAGGATTATTTTTTTATGCAAAAACTATTTTTTATTTTAAAACAGTAAACACTTTACGTAACTTAGTTAATATTAATTCCATAGATTTATTGCAAATAGCTAAATTAATTCTAACCCAACTCTGGTATTCTTTACCATAAGCTAAACCGTCACCTAAATGAACACCATGATCAATGAGTGTTTGGTGAATTTTTTGATGATTATTTTTTTCTCCCATATTTACAAAAATTAAATAAGTACCTTCAGGAGTTGAATAACCTTTGCCTAACTCATTTAATAAAGTTTCAATTTTTGTAAAGTTTTCTTTAATTCTAGCTAAATAATTTTCAAATCAAGCTCAAGTTTCTGTTTTTCCATAAGCGGCTTGTACAGCATGAGCAGTTCAATGGTTTGAAGACGAATAATGAATAGTAGCAATATGTTCTTGTTTAAGTTTTGCTTTTATTTTTTCATTTTTAACTATACAAATACTAAACTGAATACCACCTCAATTAAAAGTTTTAGCAGGGCTAGAAATATGAATTACAGTATAGTAACATTTTTCTAACTTTAAAGTTGGGACAAATTTTTTACGTACTATACTATCTTGTCAAATATCATCAGCAGCAACAATTACATTATATTTTTGGGCCAGTTTTAGCATTTTTGCTAATTCTTATGCTGACCAAACATTGCCAGTTGGGTTATGTGGTGAACAAAGAATAAAAATTTTTGAGTCCTTCATTTTGGCTTCTAAATCTTCAAAATCAATTTTATAGTGATTATCTTTAAAAACTAAATGACTTTTTAAATCTTCCCGATTAGCATCCTTGACAATATCACTAAATGAGTCATATACTGGAGCTAAACTTAAAACCTTATCTCCGGGTTTGGAAAAAAGTCTTGATTATTAGTTGAATTTAATATAAAACACCATTACCAAATAAAATATCTTCTTCATAAATATCTAAGTTATAATATTTAATAATTTGCTTACAATCATCTTTTTCTAAAAAAGAATAAGCTAATGATCTGGTCTTAACAGAATTAATTACATCATTTTCAATTACTTTTAAAAAAGCAAAATCACCATCTGCAACAGTTAAAAACAAATCATCTTTACTACAATCCTTTTTATTATATCGGCGATCATGAGAGTCCTGCATTCTCATTCTTCTTAAACATGTTAATTTATATTTCATAAGTAATCTCCTTAGTATTGTTTTTTTAATTCTCTGGCCGCAATATGAATAATATCTGTTGCTGAAGTAAATGGTGGTGTATAAAATAAATCAAAATTTTCTAGTTCATTTAAAGTTGTTTTTTTATTTGCTGCCATGGCTAAAATACCAATACGCATTGCTGCGGATTTATTTTTTCCAAAAGCTTGAGCACCAATTATTTCTTGCTTTTCATTAGCATAAATTTTTAATCATAAATCTTCTGCTTTTCCAGAATATTGGGCACAATCCTTACCTTTGAGCATTACACTTTTAGATGTAATTTTTGTTTTTTCCAAATCTCTTTTATTAGTTCCTGTTCTAAACATTTCAATACTTTTAAGACGAAGCCCTGAAGAGCCAAGAGAACCTAAAAAGTTTACTTTCTGATTTAAAATAATGTTTTTAAAAACAATATTTGCCATTTTTCGAGAATTAATAGCTAATGGTCAATAGCTATTTTCATTTGTAATTTTATTATATACTAATGCACAATCTCCAGGTGCTCAAACATTTTTTATTGATGTTTGACCTTGTTTGTCAGTTATTAATGCTCTATTACTGGCTTTAGAAAATTCTGGGCCTAAAAAACTAGTATTAGGTTTAAAACCAAGTGCTAAAATAATTAAATCAACATCAAAGATTTGTTTATCAGTTACAATTTTCTTAGCAACTTGATTTTTTGTAATTAAATCTTTAATGCCTTCATTAAAAAAACATTTAATACCTGAATTAATAATTTCTTCCTTAAGCATATTACTAAATTCTTCATCAAACTGAGCATAAACTGGCAAACTAGCTTTTTCAATAACTATAATTTCTTTGTTTTTAGTATGAAGATTTTCAGCTAATTCAACACCTATAAAGCCTCCGCCTACAATAGCAATTTTTTTAGCTTGATTAACTTGCTTAATAATTTTATTAACATCTTCTAAAGATGCAGCAGTCGTTACGTTTTTTAAATCTAATCATGATTTTTGAGGCACAAAAGGACTAGCACCTGAAGCAATAAACAACTTATCATAGCTATCATTAAAAATTTTTTGATTTTTTAAATTTTTAACCATAACCTTTTTTGTTTTGAATCAATTGCTATAACCTGATGATTGGATTTAAGATTAATACCTTTTTTTCAATATCAGAAATACTTCAAGAAATTAGATCTTCAACGCCATTAGGAGCTTAATTTCCAATTACAAAAGGTATGCCACAAGCCCCTAGCGTGGCATAGTTTCTTTGGTCATAAATTACATGTTCGAAATTGTCCTGTTGAGAACGAATTAATTTGGCGGCAAAGCCCATACCGGCAGCCACGGCCCCAATGATTATTATCTTTTGTTTTTGCATGTTTTTTCTAATTTTTTTAAATAAAATTTCCTACTTATCTTTTGGTAAGTCTTTTTTATTTTTATTATTTTTTAATCCTTTTCGCTTTAAGTTCCATTTTAAAATTTTATTTAATGGACCTTTAATATTCATTTCATCTGATAATTCTCCTTCAGCTGCTGAAGCAATTAAAGAAGCTTGAAGCCTCCATTGACATTAACTGCTGTTCTTCCCATATCGAAGATTCCATTTAGTGGCGAAATAATATTAATGGCTGAATCCACATAACCTGGATACCAAATTGTAGAAACTACACCAATAGTAACAATAGTAGCGGTACCAGGTACTCCAGCTATCCCTAAAGAAGTAAATAGAGTTATTATCAACCCTAAAAAGAAGAATACACCTAAAGACATAGTTACAGGGCTATGTTCTGGGTTATAAAGGAGATTTAAAATAACGCCTGATTGAACTCCTGCACAACCTGTTAAAGCTAAAGTGGTTGATAACGGCATGACAACATTAGGTGAGGCGGCGTCTTTACCAAGTTTCATATCTTCTTGTAAAGTATCCATTGCAATTGACAAAGTTCAAATAGATGATTGAGTTAAAAAACCAGTTAAAACAGGTTTAAAACCTTTTTTAATAAATTTGGTTGGAGAGATTCCAAATAATCATATGGTGAATAAGTGTCAGCCATAGGCTAAAATAATTCCCAAGTAACCCAGACCAATCAAGCCACCGATTGTGGCAAATTCAGCGATTGGTCTTGAGAAAATTGCTCGTGAAATCATAGCCAGTATTGCATAAGGCATAAACTTAATAACAAACATTAAAACTGATAAAGAAATCTTTCAATAACGATCTAAATTTTCTCTTGATTTTGCCATTTGTTCTGGATATTTTTTAGATGACTTACGAATAGTAACCCACAATTGAACCTAAAACGAAAACTGGTACAATCACCACCGCTCCAGTTAAAGCGCTGAAAAAACCACTAGGCATGTAATTTTTTAAAATTTGAGTAAATGATTTCATCCCTGAGTTAGAATTGCCAGTATCTTTTGTTAAAGAATAACCAGAACCAATATCCATAGCTTGACCCAATCAGAATGTTATTGAGAAAGCAACAGCAACATTAACTAATAAAATGGCAATACCTTTTCAGGTGATTCCTCTAAGATTTGATCTTGATTGTTTAGAAACAATTCTTGTCATTGATAAAAAGATAATTGGCAAAATCATAATCATCAAACCGCTAATAAAAATATTAGCAAAAAGGCCAAACCATTCATTTGATTCATATCCTCACTCAAATTTTCCCCACCGAGGATTTAGTTTTGGGTCAAAAATGTTTTTATCTGGAAAACCGCTACCAGCGGCAATTGCTACACCAAATAAAATACCAACACCTAATCCCATCAATACTCTTCATTGAAATTTTAACTTAAATTTTTTAATCACATATCACATCAAAAAAAAGGCCAAAAATAAAGCCAAAACAATCACTAACGTTTCTCAGTGAGACATGTTAAAAAAATCTTTTAAAACATTTGGTTTTCCCTTCATGGTAAACCCTTTTTCTTTCACTGCATTACAATATATTTATAAATCTTTTTTAATAATTAAAGAAATATTTTATTTTTAAAATCTTTTTTAATTATTAAAGAAATATTTTATTTTTAAAATCTTTTTTAAGTATAAGTTAATGTATAATAAATTTATGAAAAAACTAAACTGATTTAC
>JAEDOY010000002.1:0-47278 GCA_016432935.1 Benedenia humboldti
TTTTAGTTCTTTTCAAAAACCGTGTTTTGGCAGAGAATAATTTTTATTATTAACTATAAATCCATTGGAAAAACTTATATTTGGTCATATCATTGGATAAGTTTTATTTCATTCATTATCGGGCATGTGTAATAACTCAATATTTTTATACATAATTGAACTAATTTCCCCGAAATCATTAGTTAATAACTCTATATTGTTTTGTTTTAATTTCATATAGTTATTCTACTATATAATAAATCTATGATTAAAAATAATGGTTGATTAAATACCTTAGTAACATTGATAATGATTGTCACACCTGCTCTTATTGGTTTTTACCTTATGTTTCCAGGGTGAAGGCCTAAAAATGATTTCTCTTTTTATTGGTATTTATTAATTCCGTTACTATTTATGTTATATGCAACTTTAATATGTATTGTTTTTATTAAAACAAAAATTTTAGCTTATGAAGTTATTGCTTTCTTAATACCTGTAGCTCTTGTTTTTTCCGGTCTTTTTTTAACTGCAAAAATAAACATTTCGCCTGGTGCAGATGTTACCATAAGAGTGCTGATAGGGATTGTAGCAATGATATTTGCTTTTCCAATGAATGTTTTAGCTAATAATTTAAAAGAAAAACGTTTACAAAAATTAAGAAAAATTCAACAAAAAAACTTAAGAAACATTTAAATTATTTTATAAAAAACTAAAACCATTATTTGATTTTAGTTTTTTATAATAACACTGATTAATTTTCTAAACAGTACATGTGGTTTAAGAGGTGAAGAGTTAAATTCAGGATGAGCCTGGATCCCAATATAAAATTTAAGTTTATTTATTTCGCAATATTCAGCCAATTTGGTTTTTTTATCATATCCAGAAAATATAAAATTCTTAGTTGCAATTTTTGAAATATATTCTGGGTTAATTTCATAACGATGCCGATGTCTTTCTATTGCTAGCTCAGATTTATATATTTTAGCAACTTGAGTATTTTTTACCAATATAGCCTCGGAAGCACCTAATCTTAAAGTACCACCAAGTTTGTCTTTATTAGATTTACCACGAATATAATCAATAACTAAAGAACCGTGATTGGCAAATTCTCCAGAAGCGGCATCTTTAATTCCTTGTTTAATAGCTTGAGCAACAACCATTGCTTGCATTCCATAACAAATGCCTAACGTAGGAATGTCTTTTTCTCTAGCATATTGGGCAGCATAAACTTCTCCTCAAAAACCTCTTTCACCAAATCCTGGTAAAATTATTAATCCATCAAGGCCTTTAATTTTTTTTGAAATATTGATTTTTGTTATTTTATCAGCTTGAATTCACTTTATGTTTAATTTAACTTTTTCTCAATTTGCG
This sequence comes from Benedenia humboldti, assembly GCA_016432935.1. Taxonomy (NCBI): domain Eukaryota; kingdom Metazoa; phylum Platyhelminthes; class Monogenea; order Capsalidea; family Capsalidae; genus Benedenia; species Benedenia humboldti. The sequence continues at coordinate 1,351 of JAEDOY010000002.1, forward strand.
GCCACCTTAGTGGCTTCAATAATTGACATATAAGCGTCTTGATATTCTACATATTTACCAATAAAACCAATAGTAATTTCTTGAGATTTTTTACCTTCAATTAATTTAACATATTTTTTTCAATCTTCTAAATCTGCTTTCTTAGTTTTTAAATTAAAATGTTTTTCAACTGTTTGAGCCATTTCATATTTTGCAAAATATAGTGGAACTTTATAAATATTATCGGCATTAGGAACTGGAATACACGATTTTTCATTCATATAAGCTTTATTAGCAATTTTTACTGCCATATCTTTGGGTAGTTGTTTATTAGATCTTAGCAATATCATATCTGGTGAAATACCCATACTATTTAATTGAATTATTGAGTTTTGAGTTGGTTTTGATTTAAATTCTTTAGAAGCTTCTAAATATGGAATAAAAGTAGCGTGGATAAAGAAAGTTTGATTGCGATATTTTTTAGAAAATTGATTAATTGCATTAATAAATGGTTGTGATTCAATATCTCCTACAGTTCCACCTATTTCTGTTATAACAAAGTCTGCATTTGATTTTTGAGCAGCTAATTCAATTTTATCAATTATTTTATCAGTAACATGAGGAATAACCTGGATAGTATTACCTCCATATTTTCCTGCTCTTTCTTCTTCTAAAAGTTCCAGTAAAAGTTTTCCTTGAACATAGTTTGACTCTTTGGTGAACTTTTCACCAATAAATCTTTCGTAGTGACCTAAATCTAAATCAGTTTCTCCGCCATCTTCAGTAACATAAACTTCACCGTGTTGATAAGGCGACATTGTCCCTGGGTCAACATTATAATAAGGATCAAATTTTTGTACAAAAATTTTGTATCCTCTTGCTTTTAAAAGGCGTCCTAGCGAAGCTGCTGAAACACCCTTTCCTAAGCCTGAAAGAACCCCACCTGTGACAAATATAAACTTAGTTTTTAAATTCATACAAGAAAATATTAACATATATAACCTAAAATTAAGTTACATTATAGTAATAAAAACAAGAATTATTATATAAATATTAAAAATTAACTTAATGTTTTTATTTTTAGCACTCAAAAATGTAAAGTGCTAAAATTATGCTATAATTATTTTATTATTCAAAGGAGTTAAATGAAATTACCTATTATTACAACAAGGGGAATCGTCGTCTTTCCCGGACATAAAATGCAATTAGAAATTGGGAGAAATGTATCTCTTAATTCTTTAGATATTGCAACTCTTAATCATCAAAGCCAAATAATTTTAGTATCACAAAAAAATGTAGATCAAAATAATGTTTCTTCTATTAAGGATATTTTTAGAGTTGGAACGTTAGTTACATTTAAAATTGAAAATATTTATGAAAATGGAGCAAAAACAATTTCAGTTATTGGCTCTAAAAGAGTCAATCTTACAAGTGTTGATTTTAAAAATGACCAATTAATCATGGGTAATTTTAAAATTATTGAAGATATTCAATCTGATAGTAAAATAGAAAAAGAATTTATTAATAATATTTCAACCATGTTAGATAAAACGATGAATAAACTTATAAATGTTCCTAAAAGTGTCCTTTCATCTTTAGTTTCTGGTATTTCTGCATCTGAACTAGCTGATGTTGTAGCTCAATACTTACCTTTAAGTTTTGAAGAAAAACAGATTGTACTTGAAAAAGCTGATGTTAATGAGAGACTAAAAGTTGTTGATAATTATTTAAAACAACAATCAGCTATTAATGAAATTGATTCAGGTATTGATCAAAATGTTAAAAAAACCATTGATGGTCAACACCGTGAATTTTTGCTAAGAGAAAGATTAAAAGCTATTAAAGAAGAATTGGGAGATATTTCTAGCAAAGATAATGATGTTGAAAAATGGCGTGAAGAATTAAAATCTCCAAAATTTCCTAAAGCTATTAAGGAGTTAATTGAAAAAGAAATTACTAAATATGAACAAACCCCTCAAATGGCGGCAGATTCTAATGTTTTAAGAAGTTATTTAGATTTAGTATTTTCTTTACCATGAAACACTTTTTCCAAAGATAATGATAACATTGAAAAAGCAACAAATATTTTAGATAAACATCATTATGGTTTAAAAAAGGTTAAAGAAAGAATTATTGAACATATTGCTGTAATGATGAATACTCAAAATTCAACCTCGCCAATCATCACACTAGTTGGTCCTCCTGGAGTTGGGAAAACATCTTTAGCTAAGTCCATTGCTGGAGCAGTAGGTAGAAAGTTTGCCAAAGTTTCTTTAGGTGGAGTAAAAGATGAAGCTGAAATTAGGGGACACCGTAAAACTTATGTTGGTGCTATGCCAGGAAAAATAATTCAAGCTTTAAAGAAGGTCAAAGTTTCTAATCCATTAGTTCTGCTAGATGAAATTGATAAAATGTCTGCTAATTATAAAGGAGATCCTACTTCAGCCATGTTAGAAGTTCTTGACCCTGAACAAAACAAATTTTTTCAAGATCATTATTTAGAATTAGAATATGATTTATCAAATGTTATGTTTTTAGCCACAGCTAATTATTATGAACAAATTCCTACCCCTTTATTAGATAGAGTTGAACTCATTTTTCTAGATCAGTACACATCAGAAGAAAAATTAGCTATTGCTAAAAACTATATTGTCCCTAAAGCAATTAATGATAATGGCCTTAAAAAAAGTCAATTTAAAATTTCTGATTCAGTAATTTCTTATGTTATTGATAAATATACTATGGAAGCTGGTGTAAGAGGTTTACAAAGAATTATGAATAAATTGGCTCGTAAAATTGTAGTTAAAAAATTAAATAAAGAAGTTAAAGCCACTTTTACTATTAGTAAAGAAAAAGCTCGTGAATTATTGGGTAAAGAGCAAGTGTATAAAGATAAATTAGAAGGAAAATCTGAAATTGGATTAGCTCAAGGTATGTATTATTCTGCAGTTGGCGGAGGTATTATGCCAATCGAAGTAACAACTTATCCGTCTAAACAGGGTGCTATAAAATTAACTGGTTCTGTTAAAGATGTTATGAAAGAATCTTTACAAGTTGCTGTTGCATTTATAAGGGCTAATGCCAAAAAATTCAATATAAATTTTGAATGAGAAAAAAACACTATTCAAATTCATGTTCCAGCAGGAGCAACCCCTAAAGATGGCCCTTCGGCAGGAACCGCATTTACCACAGCCATTATTTCTGCTTTAACTAAAAAACCAGTCCCTAAAACAGTGGCTTTTACTGGCGAAATCACTTTAAGAGGCAAAGTTCTGCCAATCGGAGGCTTAAAAGAAAAAACTTTAGGAGCTGTTGAAGCTGGGATTAGAACTATCTATATTCCTAAAAAAAATACTAAAGATCTTGATGATTTAGCTAAAAAAGTAAAAGAAAAAGCAAAAATTATTGCTGTAAAAAACTATGAAGAAATTTTTGCTTCAATAAATAAATAAAATGGTTAATAACTATTTTATTTATTTATTAATTTCTTTTAAAATAATTTTTCTTCTTATTTTAGTCAACTTGTCTTTACGACGTATTGTAGCCTCATAATCATTGTTTAAGTCATAATACTTGTTATATTTAATTAAAATAAAATTATGAAAGGCAGTAGAGAAGCCTAAAAAAATATAAATAACGAGTCAAATTGCTGGAGCTTTTCAAAGTTGTCTGCTTCATGCTTTTCAACCATCTTTGGTAAGTACATCATGCATTGAAGTAACATTATATGGGTCATATCAAACAATTGTTAAAATAATGTATATCATTGTGTATATAGCAGGAAAAAAATAAGTCCTTTAAGAGCAAAAAATTCCTGTAATCTAGAAGCTTTTTTATCTCTTATTAAGTAAATAGTCGAATATACAACTAAAAGCAGAGGTATAACGCCATGCACACAAACAGTAACTGAATATTCAGCTATAAATAAACTTTTTGAAAATCCTGAAGTAAAACTACTTGATAAACCAATTCAAAAAAAACACGCTACTAAAATTTCTCATGTTGCAACATGACTTAGAGTGTTTTGAGTTGAACTCATTTTAACCATTTAGGCATTAAGTTATTTAAACCAAAAAATCTAATGGTTAAGAAAAATATTAGTACTAAGGTTGTTAATCAAGTAAATTGGGTTAACCATCAAAAAATAAATGGGTGATGGTTTATCATAGCTTTTATATCAGGGTGATAACTCAAAAAGGAAGCAAAAAATGTATCTGGTAAATAACTATGCGAAGCTTTTCATGCTAAATATTCAGGCTTAAAAGAATAATCATTATCAGCATCTGATCAATAACCAATATGAAAACTCCCATCATGAAACCCCATATCTAAAAGAATGCTAATAATAATTCTAGAAAATAAAACTAAAATACAAAATAACAAAAAAATTACTAAAAAAACTTTGTTTGTCTTAAGTCTTTTTCTTTGTTCAATAACATTTAATATTATCTCTTGGGTTTTATCACTCAAGTTTATATCTGTCTTATTTTTCACAAAGTAATTATACAAAAGAAAAATTAAAATATTTTTATGGTGTAAAGCAATTTTACTTTACACTCATTTTTTATGTTATACTTATAAAGCAAAAGGAGGCCAAATGGTTAAATTAAGATTAAAAAGAATGGGTTCAAAATATAAAGCATTTTATAGAATAGTTGCTGCTGATGCAAGAGCACCTAGAGATGGAAAATATATTGAAGATCTAGGTTTTTATAATCCTCACACTAAAGAAATTAGAATTAATGAAGAGTTAAAAAACAAATGATTAGAAAAAGGTGCTGTACCATCTGAAACTGTTAAAAAATTATTTGCTAAAGTAACAAAATTAAAAAATGACGGTTCAGTTTTAACTTTGCCTAAAAAAGCAACTCCTGAACTTACTGAAGTACAAGATGCAACTGTTAATGAAGAAACTTCGTCTGAAGTTACAGAATAATTTATGAAGTTAAACTTTATTACTTTATTCCCTAATTATTATGAATCTCTAAAAACTGAAAGCATAACTAAAAGAGCTATTCAAAAAGAGTTATTAGAAATAAATGTTATAGATTTCAGAAATTTTTCCGAAAATAAACACTCTAAAGTAGATGATATCAGTTATGGCGGAGGTCAAGGAATGGTTTTAATGGTTGAACCAATTGCAAAGGCTTTAAAAGTAACTCAAGGAAAGAAAATCCTTTTATCACCGCAAGGAAAAGTTTTTACTCAAAAAAAAGCTCATGAATTATCTCTTGAAAAAGAAATAACTTTTATAGCAGGTCACTATGAAGGTTATGATGAAAGAGTGCGTAATTTAGTAGATGAGGAAATTTCGATTGGAGATTATGTTTTAACAGGTGGTGAGCTGCCATCTATGATATTAGCTGACACTATCATTAGATTGATTCCGGGTGTTATCAAAACAGAATCGCATCAAAATGACTCACATCAAAATTATCTTCTTGATTATCCTCAATATACTTTACCAAGAGATTATGAAGGTCATACAGTTCCTGATGTACTACTTTCAGGACATCATCAAAAAATAAAGCAATGAAGATTAGCAAAACAAATTGAAAAAACTAAAAAAAATCGCCCAGATTTATATAAAAAATATTTAGAAAGGATTGAAAATGAGAAATAAATTAATTGAAGCAGTTGAAGCAAAAGCCATTAAAAATAATAATGTTAATTTAAGAATTGGTCAAAAAATTAAGGTTTCAGTAAGAATTAAAGAAGGTAACAAAGAAAGAATTCAGGTATTTGAAGGATTAGTTATTGCTATGAAAAATACTGGGATTAATAAATCTTTTACTGTTAGAAAAATTTCTTATGGTATTGGAGTTGAAAGAACTTTCTTATTGAATTCACCATTAATTGCTCACATTGATATCGTAAGAGAAAATAAAGTTAGAAGAAGTAAACTTTATTACATGAGAGAAAGATCTGGTAAATCAGCTAGATTAAAAGAAATCAGAAGAGATAAAAAGTAATCATATTTAATATAATTTAACACTTCATAATGAGGTGTTTTTAATTTTTAAAATCAATAAAAACTTTTAATGTAGTAAAATATAATGTATGAAAAATGAAGTAATTGTTATTGGCGGAGGACATGCCGGAATTGAAGCTACATTTGCTTTGGCAAATAAAACTCACAAGGTAACACTTGTGTCTTTAGATATAAATAAATTAGCAATGATGCCTTGTAATCCTTCTTTAGGAGGGCCTGCTAAGGGTATTTTAACAAGAGAAATAGACGCCCTGGGGGGTATGCAAGGTTTATTTGCTGATCAAGCCATGATTCAAATCAAAATGTTAAACCAATCTCGTGGGCCAGCTGTTAGAGCCCTTAGAGCTCAGATTGATAAAGAAAAGTATTCTCAACTAATTAAAGAATCAATTCTGGCAAATAAAAATATTACTTTTATTGAAGCTCAATTTACAAATATTGATTCAAAAAATGATGATCTTATAGTTAAATTATCAAATCAAAAAACTTTAGTTTGTAAAAATGTTATTTTAACTACTGGAACATATATGGATTCTCAAATATTAAGAGGAGAAACATCAATTAAATCTGGTCCTGATGGTGCCAAAACTACTAGTCTTGTTTCAGAATCTTTAAAAAATATGGGAATCAAATTACAAAGATTAAAAACAGGAACACCACCAAGAGTATTTGCTAATTCCATTGATTTTTCAAAAGTTAAAAAAGAAGTAATTCTTAAATCAGATTATTCTTTTTCAAATCGTTCTAATTTAAAATTAGATAAACAAATTTCCTGTTACTTAACCTATACAAATGAAAAAACTCATAAAATAATTAACCAAAATATCAATAAATCTTCAATGTACTCAGGGGCTATAAATGGTATTGGACCTCGTTACTGCCCATCAATAGAAGACAAAGTTGTAAGATTTAGCGATAAAAACCGCCACCAAATTTTTTATGAACCTGAAACAACTGATGGTTCTATAATTTATGTTCAAGGCTTATCAACTTCTATGCCAATAGAAGTTCAAGATAAAATTTTAAGAACATTACCCGGTATGAAAGAAGCATCTGTTCAAAAGTGAGGATATGCTATTGAATATGATGCCATTGATCCTTTACAATTAAAATCAACCTTGGAACTTAAAAAAGTTAAAGGTCTTTACTTGGCTGGCCAAGTAAATGGTACCTCAGGTTATGAAGAAGCTGCTGCCCAAGGATTAATTGCCGGAATTAATGTAGCTTTAAAATTAGAAAATAAAGATCCTTTAATTTTAGGTCGAGACATTTCTTATATCGGTGTTTTAATCGATGATCTTATTACTAAAGGCACTAAAGAACCATATCGCATGTTGACTTCAAGAGCTGAGTATCGTCTTTTATTAAGAAATGATAATGCAGATGAACGTTTAGCTCAAATTGGTTTTAACATAGGGTTATTACCTGAAAAATATTACTTAAAAAGCGTAGATAAATATTTAAGAATTACCAATAAAGAAGAAGAACTAAAAAATACTTTCATTTCTTCAAACTCTGCATTAGCTAAAAAATACGATATCATAAGTGGTCCGTCAGCTTTTGATTTATTAAAAAGACCAGAAATTGACATTCAGGACATTTCTAATTTTGAATATATTTACGAAGTTTCTGTAAGAGCTCGCTTAGCCGGTTATATAAACAAGCAAAAAACTGAAGCTAAAAAAATGCAACGTCTTGAAAATTTTAAAATACCTCATCACATAAATTATGATGAAGTGATGAATTTAGCATCTGAGGCTCGTGAAAAACTGACTGTTGTAAGGCCAAACACGATAGGTCAGGCTTCAAGAATTTCTGGCATTAATCCAGCAGATATTCAGATGTTAATGTTTCATTTAGAATACAAAAAAGCTAAAAATGAAAATTAATTTAATTGTTGTAGGTAAATTGCAAAAACATTTGACATCAATTTTTAAAAATTACATAAAAAAAATCAGTTTTTTCGCTAATCTTAAAGTTATTGAACTAAAAGAACAAAATCATAATAATATCGAAACTCAAAAACTAAAAGAAACTAAGGCGATATTAGATGCTATTCCCAAAAATTCTAAGGTTTTTTTGTGTTCAAAAGAAGGTAAAAGCTTTTCTTCTTATTCATTTTCACAAGAATTTAATCAGGATAATTTAACTTTTGTTATTGGTGGCTCTCATGGAGTGGTAGAATCTTTTTTTAAAGAAAAAATTAGTTTTTCAAAGATGACATTCCCTCACCAGTTATTTAGAATTTTTCTAATTGAACAAATTTATCGAGCCCTTTCAATAAAAAATAATCTAAAATATCATAAGTAATTTATAATGTATCATATGTGAAGCTTTTGAAAGAGAATTTTGCCCCGTCGGCAATGAAATGATCGTAAAATTGCTTTTGTAGCAATTTTGGTTGCTACCTCTGTAGCATTTATTTTAGTATTTTCAACTTTTGCCCCTTTTGTGGCTTTACCTTCTTTTAAAGTAGGGGCTGGTGGACTACCTGTTAAATTAACAGGATACATTTTTGGACCTTTTATTGGTGCGATAACAGGTATTTTATCTGATCTTCTTTCTTTTGCTTTTAGACCAGTTTATTATCATTATTTTTATACCATAGCTTTTGCTTTTGCTGGACTAGTTCCAGGTATTATTAATTATTTCTATAATAGAAGATGAAAATATAGCAATGTAGCTAACCCGCCTGTTGATGAAGAAAAATATAATTTCATTAATACAATAGTTACTTTAGGTATTTTGCTAGTGTGTATGATGTCTGTTGTCGGTTTAGCATTACTAGCGCCTGAAGCCGCTTTTCATGGCAAACATAATTTAATCACCAATCGATATTTATTTATGGGGGTTATATTAGCAGGTTCAGGAACTTTATTTGTTGGTATTATTATTTTTAGATTTGTCTTTAAACCAAAGACTTTTAATGCTATTTTGCCCTTAATTGCTTTTTCCGCTCTATTAGAGATTATTAATGTTCCCTTAATTGCCTTAGGTGACATTAATTCTGGAATAGTACCAAAAAGTCAATTCATGTCTGCCTTAGCAGGACACTTTTTACTTTCTCCTGTGAAAGCTTGATTCAATTTAATTATTATCTTTTTTGCTTATCGTATTATTGCTCCATTAATTTATAACAAAACTTCAAATGGTTGAGATCAGAAAACAGTTGATATTGAAATTCCTAAGAGTGGTTCTGAAAAGGAAGCAAATATTAAAAAAGGTAAAAAAAGAGGAAAAAAGTAATGAATATTTATGTTTGTGGCCCAACAGTTTATGAAAAAGTGCATATAGGTAATTTAAAACCTATTTTAACTTATGATATTTTTATTAGAGCAAATCGCTTTTTTAATAAAAAAATTAATTTTGTTCATAATATTACTGATATTGATGATAAAATAATTGCTCAGGCATCTAAATTAAAGATATCGGAACAAGAAGTTGCTAAAATTAATACTGATTTTTATTTAAAAATGTTGGAAAAATATAATGTTCAAATGCCTAATAAAATGCCAACTGTTACTGAAAATATTTTAGGAATTATTAAATTTATAAGTCGTTTAATTGAACAAAATCACGCTTATTTAAGTAATGGAAGTGTCTATTTTGCTGTTAATACAATCAAAAACTATGGATCTTTATCAAATAATCAAATAGAAAATAATTCTTTGTCTTTAGATGAGAATGATGAAAAACGTCATATTGCTGATTTTGCAGTTTGAAAAAAAACTAATGAAGGCATCAAATTTAAATCTCCATGGGGTGAAGGAAGACCTGGTTGGCATACTGAGTGTGCTTATTTTATTGATAAATATTTTAATGGCAAACCTGCAGATCTACATGGCGGAGGAATTGATTTAATATTTCCCCATCACGAAAATGAAAATGCTCAATTTCAAGCACTACATAATCAAGATGCAGCACTTGAGTATAAACATACTGGTTTAATAAATTTTAGCGGAGAAAAAATGTCTAAAAGTATTGGAAATTTGATTTTAGCAGATGAGTTTTCTCAAAAGTATGGCCCTAATACATTAAGATATATTTTTCTTTCAGCATCTTTAACAGCTCCACTTAATTTAACAGAAAGCTTAATTTTAGAAGCTAAAAAACAGGTTAAAAAATTTGAAAAAGCTTATCAAGAAGCTAAAAAATTTCCGACGATTATGAAAGACCCAAAAGTTAATTTAGTAATTGATAATTTTGCTAATTGAAATTTTGCTGTAGGTCTTAAAATGTTGCATAACTATGTTAAAAATTTTAATATTAATAAAAATAATAAAACAGCTTATTTTGTTAAAACATTAATTAAAACTTTAGGATTTAATTTCAAAGATTTAAATTTAACCAAGGAAGATTTAGCGCTTTTAAAAGATTGAGAAACTTTAAGAGAGAAAAAAAATTGAGAAAAAGCTGACAAGATAAGAGATATTTTAATGAAAAAAGGAATAATTAGTTAAACAAATTTGAAACTATTCAAGGAGCCTTGTTATTATGGGAAAATTAATTTGTGGAAAAAATACGGTTTTAGAAGCCGTTAAAAATAAAGTTGATATATTAGTTATTTACACTAGTAGACCCAATGAAATTAAAGATACGCAAATAGAAGTTATTGTTAAAGATAATTTTCAATTAGATAAAATGGTCAACTCTAACCATCAAGGTTTTGTTGCTGAGTTAAAAACTTTTAACTATTTTTCGTTAGAAACTATTTTTAAAGATTTGCCTCAGAAAATATTAATTCTTGACCATATTGAAGATCCCCATAATTTAGGAGCCATTATCCGTACTGCCAATGCAGCTGGAATTAAACATATTATTTTGCCAAAAGATCGTGCGGCTAAAATGAGTCCAACTGTTAGCAAAATAGCTGCAGGAGGTACTGTTGGAATTAAGATGATTATAGTGTCCTCAATCATGAATGCCATTCAAAAATTAAAAAAACACAATTTTTGAATATATGCATCTTCTTTAAAAAATGCTGTTCCTTTAAAAAATGCTAATTTTAATTATCCTTTAGCTATGATTGTTGGTAATGAAAATAAAGGTGTTTCTCAAGCTGTTTTAAAACATACTGACGAAAATATTTTTATTCCTATGCATGGAAGTGTTCAATCATTAAATGTTTCTGTAGCAACAGGCATTCTTCTATTTGCTATATAGCAAAAGGAGACTCATGAATAAAAAAGAATCTAATAAAATAATTAATGAAATTGATTATAAGTATGGAAAGCTATTAAAAGTATTAGCTCGTGAAGAGCTTAAAAAATTTTATGCCATTCCCCTTGAAATTGAAGATCTTTATAATTGTTTTATGTATGAGATTCCTAAAATTATTAATAAAATTGAGAGTGAAAATCATCAAAAATTTTTAAACACATTAAAATTATATGCCAGGCGTTTTTTCTTTAAAAAATTTCGAGAATATACTGCTCAAAAATATCAAGTTTTAAATAAATCAGGCCAAATCAATGACAGAGTTTTGGATTTTAAACCTACAACTTCAATAATTGATTTTACAATTTTAAATTATATTGAAAGAATCATTTATAAATCTTTAATCGAAGAAAAAAACGCTGCTAAAAAATTATTTGAAAAATTAGGTATTTCTATATCTGCCGCAGCAAATAAAATTAAAAGATTTAAAATTAAGTTTAAAAATATTATTCAAAATAACTAATAAAACAAAAAAATGTATAATTAAAGCATGTCTAAAAAAGTAACGTTAGCTTGCGTTATTTGTCGTAATAAAAACTATAGAGTTAATAAGACAATTGATGAGAGATTAAATTTAAATAAATTTTGTAAAAAATGCAATCAAAAAACATTACATAAGGAAGAAAAATAATGAATTCAATTAAGAGATTTTTCAAAGAACTTAAAAGAGTTGTATGACAAACACCAAATGAAGCTTCAAAGTCTTTTTTAAAAGTGATGATTTTTGGAGTTCTTATTTCTTTAATTCTTTTTGGACTTGCAGTTGGATTAACAGCATTATGAAATGCGTGAGGAGTAGGTATTAATGGATAATCGTAAATGATATATGGTTACTACAATTTCTGGTAGAGAAGAACAAGTTATTGAATCACTTAAAAATAGGGTTGAATCAGAAAGCATGCAACGTGATTTTGATTTAAAAGAAGGTTTTAAATTATTCTTAGTGCCACATATTTCACCTCGTGAATTAGAAAAAAAAACTGCTGGTGAAGATTATAAAGTTACAACTAAAAACCTTTTTCCTAAATATATCTTAGTTAAAATGAACATGACTAATGAAGCGTGATTTATGGTTAGAAATACTCAGTATGTTACTGGTCTTGTTGGATCATCAGGAGATAGAGCAAAACCCACACCAATTTCTCCTCGTAAAATCAAACAAATGGAAGAAAAAGTTGCAAAGATTAAATCTGATTTTAAAGAAGGTAAAATTGATACTCCTTTTAAACCAAAAATGTTAGTCGAAATTATTGATGGGCCAACTAAAGGTCAAAGAGGAACCATTATTAAAGTAGATACTAAGAAAAATATTGCAATTGTTGAACTAATTTTATTTGAAAGAAAAACTGAAACTGAAATTGCTTTAAATTATTTAAAAATAGTTTAATGAAAAATAAATTAATTATCAATAAAAATAAATTAATTATCAATAAAAATAAATTAATTATCAATAAAAATATATTTAATATTTTTGTGTATAATTAATTAGCATTATTTATGCACAATTTATGGGCAGTTGGCAGAGTGGCCGAATGCGGCCGGCTGTAACCCGGTTATCCCACGCGGTGGTTCGAATCCATCACTGCCCACCATTGTGCCCCTTAGCCAAGCGGTAAGGCATCGGTTTTTGGTACCGACATGCGCTGGTTCGAATCCAGCAGGGGCAGCCATATGTTCTCGAAAGAGAGCTTTTCTTTTGTTAAAATATGTTAAAATAATTACTTAGATATAGTTTTATTATTACTATAAAGGAGAAATATGAAAACAATCATTGCTAATCGAATCAAAGATGATGTTTCGCGTGTATTTACCAAATCATTTATGTGAGCAGGAACTAGTTTTGTGCTAATTTGCTTAATTGGCTATATAACTAATTTAGTGGTAGATCAGCAAGGAGTTTTACGTGATGATTTAGCTCAATTTGCTAAAGTCGGTGGATTTAATGCAGACTTTTATACTCAAGCTTCTGCAGCTGCAAGAAAGTTACAAATTGTATCTTTTGTAGCCATGATTTTGATTTTAGCTTCAGCAGTTTTAAGGTTTATTTGGTGGTTTAAATTTCAAACAGCTAGCAAAACATTTATCCTTAGCACTTTTACCATCTATATTATCGCTCAAGGTTTAGGCTTTGGAATACTTTTTACCCTATATCAAGCTGTTGATTTATTAATTGTATTTGGAGTAGCGGGCGTTATGTTTGGAATAATGGCTTTTGCAGGCTGAAGAGCTCGTGAGTTAAAAAATTTAACTGTATTTTTAATCTATGGTTCAATAGGACTGTTTATAATGGGTATTGTGGCTATGATATTATTTTTCACAGGCGTTTATTCAAGTACATTTATCTTTATTTACTTTTTACTAGGTGCTGTTTTGACTTTGTTATGAATTGTCTGAGATGTGGCAGCGCTTAAGCGTTTTGCTACTCAATATTCTTTAATGGGCATTACTGATGAAATGGCCGAATTTAGATTAGTGACATTTTTTGGTTTTCGCTTTTTATCAGACTTAGTTAACTTAATTTGAATGATGGCAAGATTATTACGTAGTTTTCGTGGCTAAGGCCATTTTTTTATTTTAATTCAAGGTTATTTATTTTAAAACATGTTATAATTTTTTAGCATATTCTTGTTTAACTTGTTTAAAATTATGCATATATGTGGAAGGCGACTAATCGCTGTTTGACCACTGAAAGGAAAGCTTATGGCTAGAAAAAAAGAAATTAAAAGAATTGCTAAACTTGAATTCAATGCCGGACAAGCAAAACCTGGACCTGAACTTGCTGGTTTAGGAATTGTAATGCCTGAATTCACTAGACAATTTAATGATGAAACCAAAGATAGAGGAAACGAACCTGTTCCTGTAACTATTACTGTTTATTCAGATAAATCATTTGATTTTAAAACACATACAGCACCAGCTTCTTATAAATTAAAGCAAGCGGCTAAATTAAGTAAAGGTTCTTCAAACGCTAAAACAGAAAAAGTTGGAACTATTAATGTTGATCAATTAAGAGAAATTGCTGAATATAAAATGCCTGATATGAATACAGATAAAGTAGAATCAATTATGGCTTCAGTAGCTGGAACCGCTAAAAATATGGGTATTCTAATTGATGGTTATGATGATGTTGAAGCAGAAAAGGCTAAAGCTGAAGAGGCTGCAGCTGATGCAAAAGCCGCTGCTCTTAAAGCTGCTGTTGAAGCTAATGTAGAAAATAAAGATGTAACTATTGAAGTTGAATCAACTAAACAAAAAACTGAAGATGTCTCTTCATCAGAGGAGGGCAAATAATGTCTAAATTATCAAAAAAATTAGCCGCAGCGCGTGCTAAAGTTGATTCAGAAAAAAATTATAGCTTAACTGATGCTATTACGTTAGCTACTGAAACATCATATTCTAAATTTGATTCTTCAATTGATTTAGTTTTTAATACTGGTCTAGATGTAAGACAAGCTGAGCAACAATTAAGAGGATCTGTATCATTGCCAAATGGAAGTGGTAAAGTGGTAAGAGTTTTAGCAGCTACTGAAGAAAATATTGATGAAGTAACAGCGGCTGGAGCAGATATTATTGCTGATAAAGAAAAACTTACCAAAATTTTACAATCTGAAAAATTTGAGTTTGATATTATTGTAACTTCTCCAAAAATGATGCCTATATTAGGAAAGTTCGGAAGAGTTTTAGGTCCTAAAGGACTAATGCCAAACCCTAAAACCGGTACTGTAACTACTGATGTCGCTAAAGCTATTTTAGAAATTAAAAAAGGAAAAGCTAATTACCGTACAGATAAAAATGGTGTAGTTCATACAGCAATTGGTAAAAGTTCAATGAGCATTGAATCTTTAGTTGAAAATGCTCAAGTTATTGTTGAGACTATTAAAAAGCTAAAACCAGCTGCCTTTAAGGGAACATACATTAAATCAGTTTTTGTTTCTGCCACCATGGGTCCTTCAATTAAGATCGAAATCTAAAAATTTAATCAAGTAATTTAAATATTTTTTAGCACTCTATATTATCAAGTGCTAAAAAATATTTTTCTTTATGTTAAAATGTTATATAATTGATTAAGTATGGAGGTAATATGATTAATCCACAAATGATGGGTCAAATGGGTAGACCCTTACCAAAAGTGCCATCTGTCAAAGAGTTATGAAAGGATGAAAAATCCAAATATCGTCACTGAATAATTTTATTTGGGGTTGGTTTAGTTGTAATTTTTGCAATTTTAATAGCGGCATCAATTATGAATTGAGCTAATGCCGGAACTTTTAATAGTAATAATATTAGTTTTCAGAATGTAGGAACCGGTAAATATTATGTACATATTGAAAATGGTACAGGCACACTGTTTTATTTAGCTAAAGCCATGTTTGATGGTGATACACTTAAATCAGAAAATTACAATGGCATTATTAATAGTGTAAATCATGCTTATTTAACATCTTACATTATTTTACCAGCTATTAAAATTGCCTTTTTAGTTGTGGGTATGGTTCTTTATGTTGATTCTTTAATTAAGTCATATAAAGCACATTCTTTTGCTAAAATTTCTTCCTGACCAACAATGGTTGTAGGAATTGCAGCATTATTAGCATTTTTCAGCTTTTTCTCTTTTGGAGCTAATACTTCATTATCAGATCAGTTTAAATTTGCTGGCGGAATTTTTAACTTCATAGCTAATTTACTATTTATAATTATTTATTTTGCAGCTTCTGCTCCAGTATCGCGTTTAAGAAGAATGTTTTTAATTTCGGAAAGAGTTGAACAAATTCAAAAAGCTCAGCAATCACCTGAATTTCAAAACATGCAACAACAATTTATGCAAGGTCAAGGTTCAATGGGTGCTTTTGGTCCAATGGCCGGGGCTAATGTTATACCAAATCCTAGCCAACAGCAACCTGGAGTTAAACCAGCTGAGCCTGTAGTTGATCCAGAGCGTAAAAAATTAGAAGCGATGAGCAAGGAAGAATTAAAAGCTGTAGCTATTGAATTATCTATTTCAGGAGCCGCTACAATGACAAAAAAAGAACTTGTAGAAGCTATTTTAAGAGTTACTAGTGGAAATTAAAGAACTTAATAGTTCTTTTTTTATATAATAATATCACCAATAATAAAGGAGTACTATGAAAGTATTAGTTACCGGTGGGGCTGGTTATATTGGCTCACATACTGTATTAGAATTAATCAAAGCAGGATATGAAGTAATAGTTTTAGATAATTTATCAACAGGCAATCTTGAGGCCATCGATAAAAGAGCTCAGTTCTATCACGGGAATCTTGAAGATAAAAAAATCTTAACCAAAATTTTTACGGAAAATAAAGTTTCAGCAGTAATTCACTGTTCAGCTAAGTTAATTGTTCCTGAATCTGTTAAACATCCGATCATTTACTTTGAAAATAATGTTCATGGATTAGCTGTTTTGTTAGAGCAAATGAACAAAAATGAAGTTAAAAATATTGTCTTTTCTTCAACAGCTGCAGTTTATGGCAATCCTGTTCAAATTCCAATCAAGGAAGAAGACCCTAAAAACCCACTTTCACCTTATGGACAGTCAAAATTAGCTTGTGAATGATTAATTCAAGGAACTCATGTTGCTCATGATTTTAATTATGTAATTTTTCGCTATTTTAATGTTGCTGGAGCAGATAAATCATTAAATATTGGTCAGTCAACTAAGGGCCCTAAATTAACTCATTTAATTCCTGTAATTAATGAATTTATCCTTGGTGAAAGACAAGAATTAAACGCTTATGGTGATGATTATGAAACTAGAGATGGTTTTTGTATTAGGGACTATATTCATGTAAGTGATCTAGCAAGAGCTCACATTAAAGGAGTAGAATACACTCTTAATGATAAATCTAATATTTTCAACCTTGGTTCAAATAATGGCTCTTCCGTAAAAGAAATCATTCTAAGTACAGCTGAAATTATCCAGCAGGAAATTCCTTATAAAGTAGCGCCAAGAAGATCAGGAGATCCTGCGCAATTAGTTGCGTCTACTGACAAGGTAAAAGAAGAACTAGGTTTTAATTTAAAATACTCTTTAACTGAAATTATTAGTAGTGATTTAGCTTGAAGAAAAAACAAAAAGTTTTAACAATAAGCTTATAAAACATTACTCTTTAGTATGAGTAAAGTTTTACTTTCAAAAACAATAAATTTAATTTTCGATACACTTGGATGTGTTGTAGTATAATAAAAAAGCTACTTATGATTTAGTGGCTTAAAATATAACAAATTAGAAAAGAAAGGAAACTGATATGCCAACAATGAATCAACTTGTTAACAAAGGTAGAAAAGCAAAAACATCTAAATCAAAGTCACCTGCGATGAACGTAACTTTTAATGCCTTAAACAAGAAATCATATCATAAAGCTTCACCTTTTAAAAAAGGTGTATGTACTAGGGTTGCTACAATGACCCCTAAAAAACCTAACTCTGCGCTAAGAAAATATGCAAGGGTTAAATTATCAAACAGTTTAGAAGTAACCGCTTATATTCCTGGAGAAGGACACAATCTACAAGAACACTCTGTTGTTTTAGTAAGAGGTGGAAGAGTTAAAGACTTACCTGGTGTTAGATACCACGTAGTCAGAGGAACTCAAGATGCTCAAGGTGTTGATAAAAGAAATCAATCACGTTCTAAATATGGAACTAAAAAACCTAAAAAATAATTGAAAGGAAATATATGTCAAGAAAAGCAAAAGCGCCGGTTAGAAAAGTTTTGCCGGACCCAATCTTTGAATCAAAAGTTATAACTAAATTGATTAATGGCATCATGCTTGATGGTAAAAAATCAACTGCACAACGTATTTTATATAATGCTTTTGACAGAATCAAAGCAAAAACTAATAAAGAACCTATGGAAGTTTTTGAGGCAGCTATTAATAATATTACTCCTCAATTAGAGGTAAGAACTAGAAGAATTGGTGGTTCAAACTATCAAATTCCTATGGAAGTTTCAAGCACTCGTAAAGGAACTCTTTCATTAAGATGATTAGTTAATTATGCACGTCTTAGATCTGAACACACCATGGAAGAAAGACTGGCAAATGAAATTATAGATGCTTCAAATGGTGTTGGAGCTTCAGTTAAGAAAAAAGAAGATACACATAAAATGGCCGAAGCTAATAAAGCATTCGCTCATTTTAGATGATAGGACACTATGGCTAAAAGAGAATATAATTTAAAAGATTATCGGAACATTGGGATTATGGCTCATATTGATGCCGGAAAAACCACAACCACTGAAAGAATCCTCTACCATACTGGTAAAGTTTATAAAATAGGTGAAACTCATACTGGAGAATCACAAATGGATTGAATGGAACAAGAAAAGGAAAGAGGAATTACCATTACTTCAGCAGCTACAACTGCATTTTGAAAAGGTAAAAGAATTAATATTATCGATACTCCTGGTCACGTTGACTTTACTGTTGAAGTTGAACGTTCACTAAGAGTTCTTGATGGAGCAGTTGCGGTTCTAGATGCTCAATCTGGTGTAGAGCCTCAAACTGAAACAGTTTGAAGACAAGCAACTAATTATAAAGTTCCCAGAATTATTTTTGTTAACAAAATGGACAAAGCAGGAGCAAATTTTTCAAATGCTGTCAAATCTGTTCATGAACGTTTAGGTGGTAATGCTCATCCTATTCAAATGAACATGGGGGCTGAATCTGAATATGCTGGACATATTGATTTAGTAACTATGAAAGCCTACACTTTAACTGGTGATGCTGATGAAGCTGGATATGATAATCCAATTGAAATTCCTTGTGAGTATCAAGAAGAAGCTGCTAAATTAAGACAAGCCTTAATCGAAGCTGTAGCTGATTTTGATGAGGGGTTAATGATGGAAGTTCTTGAAGGGAATGACATTTCTGAAGAAGCTTTAAAATCTGCAATTAGAAAAGCTACTCTTACAGCAGAATTTTATCCTGCAGTTTGTGGTACAGCCTTTAAAAATAAAGGTGTTAAAGCTATGATTGATGCTGTTATTGAATATTTACCTTCACCTTTAGATATTCCCGCAATTAAAGGTGAAGACATGCAAGGTAATGAAATTGAAAGAAAAGCTCAAGATGATGAACCATTTTCAGCTCTTGCTTTTAAAATTATGAATGATCCATTTGTTGGTTCATTGACCTTTTTCAGAGTTTACTCAGGAACTTTAGATAAAGGTTCATATGTTCAAAATACTACTAAAGATAAAAAAGAAAGAATTGGTCGTATTTTAGCAATGCACGCTAATTCACGTGAAGAAATTGATGGTGTAGTCACAGGAGATATTGCCGCTGCTGTTGGTCTTAAAGACACTACTACTGGAGATACATTAATTGCTGAAAAAACTCAGCCAATCATTTTGGAAAAAATGGTTTTCCCTGAACCCGTTATTTCTTTAGCTTTAGAACCAGCTTCTAAAGCAGCTGTAGAGAAATTATCAATCGGTCTACAAAGATTAGCTGCTGAAGATCCTACTTTTAGAACTTATACTGATGATGAAACTGGACAAACTATTATTGCTGGTATGGGAGAATTACACTTAGATATTATTGTTGATCGTTTAAAAAGAGAGTTTAACGTTGAAGCTAATGTTGGTAAACCACAAGTAGCTTACCGTGAAACTATTTCTCAAACAGCTGATGTTGAAGGTAAACATATTAAACAATCAGGTGGTAAAGGTCAATATGGTCATGTTTGAATTAAATTTGAGCCAAACCCTGAATCAGGGTTTGAATTTATTGATCAAATTGTTGGTGGTAAAATTCCTAAGGAATATATTAAATCAGTTAAACAAGGTATTGAAGGTAAAATGGCTGCAGGTATTTTAGCTGGATATCCAATGATTGATTTAAAAGCTACATTATTTGATGGCTCTTACCATGATGTCGATTCTTCTGAAATGGCTTATAAATTTGCGGCTTCTAAAGCTTTAACTAAAGGAAAAAGTTTAATAAAACCAATTTTATTAGAGCCTATTATGGATGTTTCTATAGTTGTTCCTGATGAATACTTTGGGGATATTATGGGCGATGTTTCTCGTCGTAGAGGAACTGTTAAGGAAAATGAATTAAGATCAGATGGAGCTCAAGTTATTAAAGCAGCTGTTCCACTATCAGAAATGTTTGGTTATGCTACTGATCTTCGTTCGATGACTTCTGGACGTGGAACATATCAAATGCAATTTGACCATTATGAAAAAGCACCTAAGAGTGTTGAACAAGAAGTTATTAAACAACGTGGATTTACTCTAGTTGATGAAGATTAGTTTAAAGTTATCCATATATTAAAAATTATTTTAAATTATAAACATCCTTATATTTAAAGGGTGTTTTTTTAATTATTTTCAAATTATATGATTTTAATTTATGTTGCTAAAAATAGGTAAATTTAAAAGTGTTATAATAAATTTATGCAGTTAAAGTTAAAAGGAACAAATTCTTATTATTTTGCACTTATTACTTTACTAAGCTCTGTACGAAAGTATGAAAAAAAAGTGCTCAAGGAAAATAATTTAAATATTACACCTTTAATGCTTTCTTATATTGTGATAATTCATGAAAATGAATCTATTACTAGTAAAGAAATTAGTGAAATTTTAGGTGTTTCTAAAAGTACTCTTTCTAACATGATTAAGATTTTAATTAATAAAGGCTTTATTTTAAAAGAATCTAATTCTCGTGATCATCGTAAACAAGATCTTATTGTTACCGATAAAGGTAAAGAAGTAGTTATTTTAAGCAATAAAATCAGATTAAGATTTAAAAAGATTTTGCGCCAAACTTTACCCGAAGATTTAGATAAAATTATTCATAGAGTATTTGTGTTAGATTAAACTCTATGTTTTGTTTTAAAATAATTAAAAAAAGGAGTTTTATGAAAAACATAACTAAAACATTAAATAATCCAAACACTATTCGTGTTTTAGGATTTGGTACTTGACAGTTAAGAAGGTGAAGATAAAATTTTCAAAGCCCTTGACGCCGCTTGAGCCAAAGGTTATCGACATATTGATGCTGCACAAGTGTATAATAATGAATTTACTATTGGCAAATGATTAAAATCACGAGCAATTAAGCGTGAAGAAGTTTTTATAATGACTATAGTATGAATGTCTAATTTTGGAAGTAAGGAAGTCTTTAAAAATGCAGTTTTTAAATCATTGAAAAGGTTAGGCATAAAACGTATTGACTTGCTCTTATTGCATTGGCCATTATCTCCTAAAATTTCCCTTAAAGCTTATTCTTGATTAGAAGAATTATGAACTGAAGGTTTTGCAAAATCTATTGGTGTGTCAAATTTTAATTTAAATTCACTAAAAATTATTTTGGAAAATTGTAATATTACACCAGCAGTAAACCAAGTCCAGTTTGATCTAAAAAATCAGCAAAAAAAATTTGATAAATTTTTGTCATAATAACTCAATACTTGTAGAAGGGTATTCCCTACTGAGGCCATATTTACAATCTTCTAAATACCAAAACTTATCTGGCGAAGAAATTAAAATAGTTGACCAAATTGCCATATCCCATAACAAAACTCCTGCCCAAATAATATTAAGATATGCTTTAGAAAAAAATTTGATAATATTTCCTAACTCTCAAACACCAAAAAGAATTTCAGAAAATTTTGATATTTTTGATTTTAAACTTAGTGAAAATGAGATTAAAGAACTATCCAATATGGATAATGCTCCAGAATTTCAAAGAATGGATGAAGCATCCAGTGGCGATTGAGATCATTTTTTAGATAACCCTTTAGATTTTGAATGCCATTTTAAAACTGTTCAAGGCCAAAAAGTTAATGATGATAATTATAAGTTTTAAGTTTACACTTAAGGCTTTTTAATTATATTTGATATAATCATATTATAAAAATCAAAACACAATAGTAGTAAATAAAGAAAAAGAAAATGATAATCCCAGCGCTTTATTAGTTAAAAATTTTGCTAAAAAATATCGCGGTAATAAAGAATACTCAGTTGATCACATCACTTTTGAAGTTAAACCAGGACAATTTCATGGTTTTATTGGTTCAAATGGAGCCGGTAAAACTACAACGATTAAATCATTAGTGGGTGCATATGCTAAATTTGAAGGCGAAGTTTTGTATTTGGTGAAAAATCAGAGTCAATTGCTGCCAAGAAAAATATTGGCTACATATCTGAAAAAGCGGACTTTCCTAAGGAACTCACTTCCTATCAATACATTTGAAGGATGGCTAATTTAGCTGGTTATTCAAAAAAAGATGCTAAAAAATTTGCAGATGACCAAATTAGAAAAATGAAATTAGAAAAATTTCGTAATGTTTCACCATTAAAACTATCTTCTGGCCAAAAAAAGAAAGTTTTACTAGCTCAAGCTTTAGCCCATAATCCAAATTTGATAATCATGAATGAACCGGCCGCTAATCTTGACCCTAAAGGTAGATCTGATTTTTTTTATGACTTTGAAAAATCTACAAAAAGAAGGAAAGTCAATTTTTATGTCTTCACATATTTTGGCAGAGTTACAGGAGTTTGTAGATTCTATAACTATACTTGATCATGGCAAAGTTTTATATAATGGCGAAACTAAAAAACTAAAAGAAAATAAAGATTTAGTTTATGAAGTAAGATTTCAAACAAAAGAAGATAATTTAACATTTGAAAACTTTTTAAGTAAAAGCAAAATAAAATTTGAAATTATTGATAAAACTTATGAGGTTTCATTTAAAAATTTTGATAATATTGATAAGGCTTTAAAATTAATCGCTACTCAAAAGTTACGAGTTTTATATTTTTCACTAACTCTTGTTAAATCGCTACAAAATATTTATGACAATATTGTAGCTCAAGGAGCCCAAAATGCTTAGATATATGAATTTTTTATGAGCCACACTTTTTAAAAGGGTTTTTCTATACGTTTTGCCAGCGGTATATGCTTTAGTGGTTATATTATTAATGATGGTTTTTTTCATTTGCTGGTAAAGGTAAAAATGGACACCCAAATATTTCGTTTACGGTTTATCCAAACTCCTTTATTTCCTTTCTAGCCTTTTTTATTTGCTGTTATTTTTATGGCTTTGATTGTAATACATGTTTTTAAAAAGCGGGAAAATGAAGGTACAGAATTGCTTATTTCAGCTAAACAATTTCTAGAAAAAAGTATTGTTTCAAGTAAAATGGTTGTTGTATTAATTTCTTTATTTGGGTTTTCTATTTTAACTTTTTTATTTTTTTTAATTGTCGCATCATTAGATTCTGCAGCTTCTGCTACGCAAATGTTTAAGTATGCATCGGGAGTCTTTTTAGGTCAATTAATAATTGGGTTACTTTTTACATCTATTATTTTACTTTCAGGAACTTCATTTAAAAGAACTGGAATTTTAGTTATTTCTACTTTGCTTCCTGTTGGTATTTTTATTGTTAATATGTCAGCAGTTCCTATTTTAGGCGCTATAGCCCATAGTGGTGATCAATTAAGTAGTAATATCACATGTTCCCATATTTCTAAAAATAAAAACGGCCAAATTGAAACAAAAGATATTTATCAAGATGTTGGAGATTCTATTAAGAAAAATACAGATTCAAGTTATAAATATTTTAAATATTTTGATATTTGAGGGCAATGATCAAGAGATTTTAATATTATTCAACAAGTGCCTTCAGGTAATCAAGGAACAGCAGGTTTTTATAAAACCGCCCGTTTAAGCACAAGAAATGTTAAAAAAGATGATGTTAATATAATTAAAGGTCGAGATGGAAATGATTATGTTTATGAAATAAATTATAATTATGGAAGTTTTAAGGTTAACCCTGCTTTATTTAACACTGTGCAAACATCTTTGATTAAGGATATTAAAAATAATCCGATTCCAACTAATAGCAAAGATAATGATAAAGATATTAATGATCATTTAACTGATGTAAAAAATGACGTAGTTTAGTTAAACACTTTATAAATAATGGCCCAGGAGAATCTTATCAAAAAATTGAAAGAAGCAATTTAATCAAAAATATAGTTTCTTCTGTTCTTTTTGATAATAATGCAAGTACCAATGAAAGTTCAAAAAATGTTCAATATGACATAACAACATTTACAATTGGAAAATTTGTTAAATATGATACTTTTATTAAAAATGATAAATTATTAATAATAACTAACAGTAAACCTTGATTAGATGCTAGAGTTTTTGCAGTATTTTGAGGTGTAATTGCTGAAGGTTTAATTAGTTGATCTTATTACATTTACTTAAGAAGAGATTTTAAATAAAAAATATTTTGATAACATAACCTAAAAATATAGTCATACTAAGTGATTATATTATTTAAAATAAAATTATAAAGATCCTTATAATAAATAAACTTTCTAAACTAGAAGAATTATAACAAATATTTCTAAAAATGGTTTATATTAATAAAAGTAATTAATTTAATTCATATTTTATACATAAAAATTAAATGAACTTAAAAAAGCAAATTTTTTAGAATCATGTATTATAAATAATCTGTAGCATATTTTTTTACACTTTTTTCTTTATTTTCAATTTAATTTATATAATGATTATCATAATTTATTGTATTAAGTTTATTTTGACCAATTAATGTTTAAAATAATATTTTTATTTGTTAAAGATTACTAAATTTTTTGCTAAATTTATATAAAAAACCTTTAAAAAAGCCAGTAAATAACTTAAAAAATTTAGCTGAAAATCCGCCTCTTCCTAAAGTTATATTTTTTTTGCCTTTTAAAACTTTTTAATTGCTTTTTAGCAAGATTTTCTGGGTTAGTTGCTAAATTATTTTTAGCATATGAATCATTTTTTTTAAATTTTGTTGCGTTTTTCCCTCAGTCAGTAGCAATAATTCCTGGTCTCAAAATACTTAATTGAACAGAATTTCTAAGGCACTTATTTTCATAGATAATTGACTTTGAAAATACATCAACAAAATGTTTAGAAGCTGCATAAGTGGCGTTACCAGGCATTGAAGGAAAATAAGCAACCACAGAAGAAACATTCATTATTTTACTATTAGATCTTTTAGCAAAATATTTTGTTGCTAAAATTGTTAGTGAGGTTAAACTATTGACATTCAATTTAACAAGACTATTAACGCGATCTATAACTAAATCTTGTGCATCACCAAAATATCCAACTCCAGCATTATTAATTAGTACATTTACTGAATTATCTTTTTGAATAACTTCACCAAGTTTTGTTATATTTTTTTCTAAAGTTAAATCTAATGATAAAACTTCCATTTTGTAAAATATTTACTTCTTATTTTATTTGCTAATTCTTCAAGTTTATTTGTTCGGCGGGCAACTATTATTAAATCATAATTTTTTTTAGCAAGTTCAATTGCTAAATATTTACCAATTCCCGAAGAAGCCCCCGTAATTATTGCTTTCATTTTTCTCCTAATTAATTTTGACTGTATTATCTGTCATGCCATAAATTTTAATTCGTTCTTTTTTTAATTGTTTTTTAAATTTACCATCATGATCATCTAAAATTTTATTAATAAATTCGGCAACGCCACCATCTTTATTACTTTTTGTTGCTACATAAGTAGCATGTTTTTTAATTATGGTATCTGCATGACCCATTGCAGAAGAATATTCAGTTACTCTAAACATAGGAATATCATTATAACCATCGCCAATTGAAATTGTTTGATTGATAGGCACATCATAATAACGAGCCATAATAGCAATAGCTTTAGCTTTGGTGGCGCCTACAGTAGTCATATCAAATACAGGTGCTAGATTTTCGCCTTTTGATCATGAAGAAAATTCAAAAAGATCTCCATAGGTTCTTTGTAGATGATCTAATAGTTTTGGAACTTTTGTGTTTTTTTTTGTATCAAAAATTACACCAGTGGGTTTTAGTGGTAATTTATGAAAATTGATGCCAATTTTTAGTGTTTTAGCCTGAGAAAATCCAAATACCATCTCTAAATTTTTTTCTTTTTTTTCTAACATAACTCAACCAGGGCCTTCAATAGCTAAGTTGGTAATTTCAGCTTTTATTTTTTCATCTCCGAGAACATATAAAACATCATTAAGATTTAAGTAAGATATATATGGATTAAAATCATAATCTGAGGGGTTGTGAATTTGTGCTCCGTTGTAGTTGGCAACAACTGTATTTAGTTTTAATTCATCATAAACTTTTTTAGTAGCTCTTCAAGGCCTTCCTGTAGCTAGACAAACAATATGCCCTTCTTTTTTAGCCTTTTTTATAGCTTTTTTATCTTCATTACTAATAGTAGAAGTTGCTGAATTTTTTAATAAAGTACCATCAAGATCGATAACAAATAAATATTTTTTTACAGTTTTTTTCATAAAATTATTATATATTATCCTTTTTATTAAGCCAAGTAATTAAAACTTTTTATAATTTTATTGTGAATAATCAAATAATTAAACAAATTACAAAATCAGGCATTATATTAAGTATAACTTTATTGTTTGGTATTTTTTTGCATTTTCCTTTAGGCGGGGCAAATATTTCACTTGTAATTACACCTATTGCTGTTTTGCCATTATTTTTAAATTATGGCTATTCATTATTAGTTACTGCAATTGGAGTAGCTTTAGTAGATATTTTATCTGGTTGAGCAGCTTTTTCTTGAATAAGTGCGATTACTTATACTCTGTTTATGTTTATTTATTTTCCGTTTGCTAAACTTAAAAAAATAAATATTTTAATGCTGGTAATAGCAATGCTTCATTTATTAACTTTATATTTTTTAATAGATTTATTAGTATTTGGTTTTAATTTTGCAATTGACGATATTATTGCCACATCAATTCAATTAAGTATATCGCTTGCATGTACCTTACCAATTAACTTTTTATTGCAATCTCGTTTAGTTAAAGAAAAAATTTTAAAAAATAACTTATTTTATAATATCAATACATTATTTTAACTTTGTTTATAATTATGTTGAAATATATTTTTATTATATAAATTAAAGGAGAAATATGACACCACATATAAATGCCAAAAAAGGTAAAATAGCTAAAACGGTTTTAATGCCAGGAGACCCATTACGTGCTAAATTTATAGCAGAAACCTTTTTAACCGACGTTGAACAAGTCAATGAAGTTAGAAATATTTTTATGTACACTGGAAAATACCAAGGCAAAGAAATATCAGTTTGCGGTTCAGGAATGGGTCAGCCATCAATTGGAATATATTCTTATGAGCTTTTTAAATTTTATGATGTTGATAATATTATCAGAATTGGATCCGCCGGAGCCTATGAAAAAAATCTAAATCTTTATGAAATTGTCCTTGCCTCAAGTGCTTATTCCGATTCTATATCTTTTAGTGAGTTAGTTTTAAATGAAAAAGCACATGTTAGCTATCCATCTATAGGATTAAATAATAAAATTGAAAAAATTGCTGATGAGCTAAATATTAAATTGCATAAAGGTCAGGTTCATTCATCAGATGTCTTTTACTCATCTAGAAAACTTGAAGATACTATCTCTCAAACTAATTCTATTTGTGTAGAAATGGAATCATCTGCTTTATTTATTAATGCTAAAAAAACTGGTAAAAATGCCGCTTGCTTATTAACTATTTCTGATAATTTAATAACCAAAGAAGAAACGTCTTCTAAAGAAAGACAAATGGCTTTTACCGAAATGATGGAAATCGCCCTTAAATTAGCTTAAAGTTATGAAAAAAATTATTATTCAAAAGAATGACTCAGGAAGAACTGTTTTAAAATTTTTAGAAAAAATGCTAACAAATGTTCCTAAAAGTCGTTTAGAAAAAGCGTTTCGAAACAAGGATTTAAAAATTAATGGCAAAAGAATTAATGATAAAAAAATTATTTTAAAAACAAATGATACTTTAGAAATATTTGGCATTGATTTTGAAACAAAATTTATTAAATATCAAAAAGTTCAAAAAAAATTTAATGTTGTTTATGAAGATAAATTTATTTTAGTTGTAAATAAAGAAGCTAATGTAGTCGTATCAGATGAACCAGGCTCACTAACTGATCAGATAATGAATTATTTAAAATTCAAGCAGACAAATTCATTTGTTATTTCATCGATTGGTAGACTTGATAAAAAAACTTCAGGTTTAATTGTTTTCCCAAAAGATTATAAAACTCTTAGAGAATTAAAAGAAAAAAATCACTTATTTACCAAAATCTATATTTTTAAATCAGACCTACCATTTGAAAAAACAGTTGATTTTAAAATTTCTCATGATGAAACTAGACAAAAACAAAGTGTTAGTGATAAAGGTAAAGCAACTAAAACACGGTTCTTTTTTGAAAAAAATCAAAAATTCGCACAAATTTACACAGGAAGAAAACATCAAATTAGAGTTTCTTTATCAAAACTTGGTTATCCAATTTTTGGGGATTGTAAATATGGAGGTAAAAAGGCAGATCGTCTTTTTTTACATTGTTATGAACTCAAATTTGCTGGTTTATCCAAACGATTAGATTCTTTAAATAATTTACAAATAATTCAAAAACCAAATTGAAATTAGAAAGGTATTATGAATCAAAAATTAATTGCTTTTGATTTAGATGGTACATTATTATCAGACTCAAAAAATCAAAACATCCCAAAAAAAGTTAAAAATACTATTAAATCCTTGCAAGAAAAAGGACATATTGTTTGTCTTTTTACTGGAAGACCATGAAGAGCTACAAAAAAAATTTATGAAGATCTTATGCTTGATACTTTAGTTGTTAATTATAATGGTGCCCACATCCACAATCCAAATCACTATGATTATTTACCAAGAGTAAAATCAGTTCAAATTCAAAATGTAATGCGGATTTTAGGCGATCCTGATTTGGAACTCATTTCAAACAATATTGTTGTTGAAGGACCCGGATTTTTACATATAGCTAATAAAAATAAAACTTATTTTACAGAAACATTCATTCATACTGATTCAAGCGTTAATATAGTTAGTCCAATCACTTATATAAAGATGCCAGATAACCCAACAGGTGTTTTAATAGAAATTAAAAAAGAGTATAAAGATAATATTCATAATATTAGAAATTATTTTAGAAGTAAATATGGGGATTTAGCATCTTTTTCATATTGAGACAATGGAGATGGTGATTTGCCTATTTTAGAATTCACTAATTTTAAAGCAAGAAAAGATATTGCTTTAATTCAAGTTGCTCGTCATTATAATATTCCGATGGTAGATACAATGGCTTTTGGTGATGGCTATAACGATGTAGAAATGCTTAAAGTAGCGGGAGTAGGAGTCGCTATGTCTAATGCCTCCCCTGTTGTTAAACAATATGCAAATGTTGTTTCAAAATATTCTAATAAAGAATCTGGTGTTTCTAAGTTTTTAAAATGATATTTCAAAAAAGGTCATTTGAGTGTTAAAAAGACAATTTATTCAATAAAAAGAAATCAAAAAACTATATCACAAATTAAGCAAGATGATTAATTTTTGTTTAATTTTTTAAAATTAAAAAAAAATAACATAAAAGGCCTTTCATTATTTTATAATTTAAACATATTGTTTTATTTTAATAAATAGGAGATAAATGTTATATAAGAAGATTATGACTTTTTTAGGAGCCTCTGTGTCTGTTATTGCGCCATTGGCTTCTGTAGTATCTTGCAGCAATAGCTTTGGTCCAGAATATCGTTATTATGGAGATGTTCAATTAATTACTAATGCTGGTTCAATTGAAGATAAATCTTTTAACGAATCAAGCTTTAACGCTGCAAGAGGTTTTGCTGAATTAGAAACAAGTAAGGGAAATAAATTAACGTTCGGTTATTCTCAACCTATTGCAACGCGAAAAATTCTCATGCAAAAAGCTTATCTTTCTGCATTAAAAGCAAAATCAAAATATTTAGTTCTTCCTGGTTTTACTCACTCTGACCCCACTGCTGGAGACGCAGTAAATTTTGCTATTTCCAAGCATAGTCAATACCCTAATGTTCGCTATGTTAGTCCTGATGGCGTTGCTCCTAGCAATGGAGGTGATAAATTATGAGCATCTTTTTTAAACGGCAATTTACAATCTAGTGTTTTTGAAACATCTTTGCAAAAGTCTGAAGTATATGATATTAATGGCAAGGTTAAAGGTGATACTGATTTTGATCCTACCAATATGGCATATTTAGATAATACTATGTATCCAAATAATTCTGATGGTCATGTCCCTTCTAAAGGATATAAATCTTTAGATGATTTAATTGCAGCATGTAAGTCTAAAAATATTATGCCTCTGTGAAATGCCTCCGCTAATGAAAAAGCAGCTAATGTCTTAGGTGGATTTTATGACTTATCTTACAACTCATATGAATCTGGATATTTAGCTGCTATTTATGGTGGAGGATTTTTTAATGAAAGTAAAAAAGTGAATTCTCCGATAAAAATATCCACTTTTGGTGGATTGCCGCTTCCTTTTGCTGTAACTTCATTTATGGATGGATATTTACAAGGTGCGGTTTGATTTAATATGCATGCAGGTTATAAATGGGATGGGGGTAAATGAGTTCCTCAAAGTGTTGTTAAAAGAGCTTCTGATGGTAAAGATTACCAAATTTTAGAACCTCAATTTTTAGGTGGTTCAAAAGCTTCAAAAGCCGATTTCACAGGCTCTTTTGATGCTGGTAGTGCAACCTCAAAAGTTCTTGATTTAATAGGTAATAAGGGTGTTAAGTTAATTTTGCCCGTAGCTGGTCCTCAGACTGGAGATGTTGTTGGAGTAATTAAATCTAGAGCATTACAAGGTCAAGTTTATGCTTTAGGGGTTGATACTGACCAATCATTAGTATATGACCCAAACATTATTTTAGGCTCTGCTGTTAAAGGTATTTATGCTTCTACTTCCTATGCATTAGAAAGCCTTAAAAATGATAAAAATGCGGCTAGTTTTAATAATTTTGGATTAAATCTAAGATCAGATAAAACTTCTAATTTTTATAAATATGTCTATGGAGACGGTGGTAATGAAAAAAATCCCAAACCGGGCTCATTATTAAATAAACTTTATAAAGATGCTAAAGGAGATAAAGTTAAAGAAAGTCAAGCTAGAATCAATGTATTACCAACTGGCTTTGCCCCTTCTTTAGATGCTCAAAATGATCCTTTTATTTTAGAAAATGTAATAGCTAATCAACTTTTAAAATCTAGTGTTAGTCCAGGCAAAGTATGAACTTGAGATGATATTGAAGATTATGCAGGAGATAAATTAGGAACACCTAGCATGGATTTCCCATCTGCTATACCTAATGGTTCAGATTTAACTAAAACAACTAAAAATATTTATGGTTCTTTCTATGATGTGGCGATGGAAAAATAAAGGAGGAAAATTAAATGAGCAAAACAGATAAGCCAAATAATTTAAAATCAATAACAAAAGCTAAAAAAGAAAAAACCGATAAATTTAATACTAAAATTAAAAAAACAAAAAAAATAAATCCTAATGTTAAAGTTAGATTCCATGATGTTACTAAAACTTTTGGTAAATTAGTTGCCAATGATAATATTTCATTTGATGTTCATGAAAATGAAATTCATGGTCTTTTAGGTGAAAATGGAGCCGGTAAATCCACTTTAATGTCTATTTTGTTTGGCCTATATAAACCAACATTTGGAACTATTGAAATTGATGGCAAAATTGTTAATATTAAAGATCCGC
Organism: Benedenia humboldti; assembly: GCA_016432935.1. NCBI lineage: Eukaryota > Metazoa > Platyhelminthes > Monogenea > Capsalidea > Capsalidae > Benedenia > Benedenia humboldti. The sequence goes on from JAEDOY010000002.1 coordinate 33,193, forward strand.
GTCAAGTAAATAATTTAAAAATTGCCATGCTGCCTCAACATTTTAAACTTGTAGATAATATGAGTGTATTTGAGAATGTAACTTTAGGGTATGAAACATTAAATGGTAAAAGTGTTAAAGAAAGAAAAGCTTTTTTAAAAAAATTAGCAGAAAAGTACAACTTTGCTATTAATATTGAAGCTAAAATTGAAAAACTATCCATCGCCAGTATGCAAAAGGTGGAAATTTTAAAGATTCTATGACGTAATGCTAATATTATTATTTTTGATGAACCAACTTCTATTCTTACACCTCAAGAAATAACTTCATTTTTAAAAATGATCAAAAATTTAAAATCTGAAGGTAAAACCATAATTTTAATCACTCATAAATTAGCAGAAATTCGTGAAGTAGCTAACCGGGTTTCAATTATTCGTAAAGGTAAATTTATTGCTACTAAAAATGTTAAGGGTATTTCTAGCAAATCATTGGCTGAATTAATGGTCGGGAAAGCAGTTGACTTAAATTTAAATGATATTAAACGCACAAAACTAAAAGCAAGTAGTAAAGTTGTTTTAAGTGTTGAAAAGCTATCTTTTAAAAGTAGTGATTTAACTCAAAATTTAGATAATATTAATTTTAAAATTAAAGCTGGTGAAATAGTGGGAATAGCTGCTATTGATGGTAATGGTCAATCTGAACTTATTAAAACTATTGCTGGTATTTTAAAATCTACTTCAGGAAAAATAAAAATTGAAAATAAAGAAATTCAAAACTTATCAATTTATGATCATTATTATGATTTTAAAGGACATCAAAAAAATACAAAATTAATAAAAGAATTAACGGCTAAAACTCTAGTTTCTAAAAATAAATTAAAAGCCGGTAAAAAAGAAATGATGTTAGCTAAGTATTTAAAAGATGAATTAAAAATTTCGAAAGTTTCCGCAGAAATTGAAGAAATAAATCGTAATTATCAATATGAAAAAGTTTTATTAAGAAAACCCAGTTCTTTGATGTCACACATTCCAGAAGATCGTCATAAATATGGTTTAGTACTGGATTATACAGTGGCTAAAAATGCTGTATTACAAGATATTGACTTTTTTACTAGATGAGGATTAATCATGAAAAGTGATATTAGAAGCCACTCTAAGTTCATTGTTGATAAATATGATGTCAGAGGCGTGGTTAATCGCCACATAAAAGCCAGGTCTCTTTCTGGTGGCAATCAGCAAAAATTAATTTTGGGTCGTGAAATTGAACGTAACCCTAAATTATTATTAGCTGTTCATCCAACAAGAGGTTTAGATGTAGGAGCGATTAGAAATGTTTATGAAAATATTATTTCTGCTCGAAATAAAGGGATGTCAGTTTTATTGCTCTCTGGTGAATTAGATGAAATTATGCAAGTTTCTGATCGAATTATGGTTATGCATAATGGAAAAATTGTATCTATCACTCAGCGAGAAGAACTTAGCAAGCTACAATTAGGGTCATTAATGGCAGGAGGTAAAAAATAATGCAAGAACTTACATGGAAAAAAATTAAGAACTTTTTATTTACACCTACATTTACTATTCGTAATGTAATTTTTGCTGTTCTTTTGGGTTTTCTAATTGCATATTTAACTCTAGTAGTCGTTTATGGGCCAAAAGCTGGTAATCATATTTTAAAATCACTTTTCACTCAAAACTTTTTAGATTCTCATTCTGTTTCTTCTTTATTTAATAAAATGGTAATTTTAGGCTTAGCTGGTTTAGCAGTCGCCTTTGGAATGAAAGCCGGAATCCTAAATATTGGTGTTTCTGGTCAAATGACAGCTGGTGGCTTTATTGGGTATTTATTAATCTCAAAATCAGCTTTTTTACGTGACGTTAGTCACAATAATAGTGTTTTAGTGATAATGTTCTTCGTTGTTATTGTTACATCAGTAATTACTGCTTTAATTTCTGGAGTTTTAAAAGCTTTTTTTAAGGTTAACGAAGTTATTTCAACAATTATGATTAACTGAATTATTGTTTACTTTGTGAAAACTAAAACCACTACCGCTAAAGGCGATTCTATGCAAGTAGCATCTGGAACTAATGCTGATGGTTCATTGGTTTATTCTGATACTAGATTTACCACTGGTAATGAGTGGGTTTTCACTATCGTGGCAATCATTTTATTTTTAATAGTGATAACTGCTGCATGAGTATTTCTTTTTAAAACAAAAGGAGGTTTTAAATTAATTGCTACTGGTAAAAATCTTGATGCAGCTAAATATTCAGGATACAATGCTAAAAGTTTATTGTTATTAACTTTTGCAATTTCAGGAGCTTTTGCAGGATTGGCAGGATATATTTATTTCTTCCTAGCCTATAATTCTATTCCGGGTATGGAATCGGTTATTCAAGAAGGTTTCTTAGGTATTGCTGTTGCTCTTGTTGCTATGCTAAATCCTTTTGCAATTATTCCTGCGGGAATTCTATTTGGCCTACTAACTGGGCCAATTGATGGTATTGTTGTTGCAGGATTTACCCCAGTTACAGTTAATATTTTCTCTGGTGTTATTACTTATTTTGTTGCTATCACTACATTATTATTATACTTTAGACCATTTGAAATGGTTCAAAAAGTTTATGTTAAACATAAATATAAAGATGAGTTAAAAAAAATAAATGAGTTAAGCCATACAAAACAGGAGGTGAAAAAATAATGTTTTATTCAATTATTGGCGGTCTATTTATCTTAATGGCTATTTACGCTTTAGCTTCTTCATCTGGCCTGTTTGCAGAAAGATCTGGAACTATTAATTTAGCTATTAATGGCGGAATGATTATGGGGGCGATTGGTTATATTATGGCCGTTAAGCTTCTTGCAGGAGATCATGAAATATCATGATGGATGCCCATTATAGGATTTTTATGTGCAATAGTTTTTTCAGTTGCAATTACATCACTGCTTTCTGTTGCTGCAATTAATTTTAAGGGCGATCATATTATTGTAGGTACAGCTATTAACATTTTAGCACCAATTATTTCTTTAATTATTATTATGGCTCTTTTTAGTGGTCAAGAATTTGTTCCAACTACAAATTACCAATTAATAACTGCTTTTGTTACAAAATCTTTATCAGCTTGAATGATTCAATTAATTTTATTAGCTGTGGTTGGCTTCTTAATGTTTGGGCTATTTGCTTTAATGAAATGGACTAGTTTTGGTTTAAGACTAAGATCTGCTGGTGAAAATCCACATGCTTTAGCTGCTGCAGGCGTTTCGGTTTATAAAATTCGTCATTTAGCAATGGTTATCTCAGGAGTATTAGCTGGACTTGCAGGAGCTCTTTGCGTATCTGCATTTATTAAGTTTTCTTCTTATACATCAGCTGTCTTTGGTATGGGTTATATTGCAATTGCCATCTTAATACTAGGTCAGTGAAGAATGCAATGAATTTTATTAGGCTCATTGGTCTTTTCAACTATATATATATTAGCTTATGTTTATGGTGGTAAATTAGACAATAACCAGTGATACATTTATATGATTCCTTATTTAGGCCTCTTAGTTACTCTCCCAATCTTTTCAATGAAACAACGAGCACCTAAAGCCTCGGGCATACCTTATGAAAATACAGGAAGATAAAGCAACATTAGTTGCTTTTTTTTATGTTTATTTTTGAAATATAAATAATACAAATTTAAATTTCAACATTGATTAGTTAGCTAATTTTATTTTTTATTCAAAAAAATTGTTAAATTATTTTTTAAAAATATAAAAGATTATTTTTTTCATAATTATTTTGGCAAGTCTTAAAAAGATAAAACTTTATAATATTAATAAGATGAAAACGTTAGGATCATGCGAAAGTTTCACCGGTGGGCTTTTTGCGGCTAAAATTATTCAAAAACCAGGTGCTAGCAATTACTTTAAAGGAGCAATTGTGGCATATGCTTCAGAAATTAAGGAAAAAATTGGTATCAACACTAACAATGGAGTTATAAATTCTGAAACTGCTCTAGCTATGGCAAAAAAAGCTAAAGAATTTTTGGATGTAGATATTTGTGTTAGTTTTACTGGCAATGCAGGACCTGAAGCACGAGAAAACAAAAGGGTTGGGCATGTTTTTATAGCAATTAATGACGAAGTTTATGATCTTAAACTTAGTGGTAATCGTTTAGAGGTTTGTAAAAAAGCAGTTGATTTCGCTTATAAAAAAGTTATTAAATTATTAAAGTTAGAAGGGTAAAAATGAGTAATAAAGAAGCCATTAAATTAAATGAAGTTTTAGCTGAAATTACTAAGCAATTTGGTAATGAGTCAGTAATGTTATTGGGAGCAAAAGGAGATCATAATATAGAGGTATTTTCATCTGGGTCATTAGTAATTGATAGCATATTAGGTATTAATGGGTATCCAAAAGGCAGAATTATTGAAATTTATGGACCAGAATCCTCCGGTAAAACAACTTTAACTTTGCACGCAATTGCTGAAATTCAAAAACAAAATGGTATAGCGGCTTTTATTGATGCTGAACATGCACTGGATCCGGTTTATGCTAAAAAAATTGGGATTAATATTAAAAATTTAATTTTAGCCCAGCCTAATTCAGGAGAACAAGCTTTAGAAATTGTGGACACTCTTGCTAAAACAGGAAATATTGACCTCATTGTTATTGACTCTGTAGCAGCTTTAACGCCTGAGGTAGAATTAAATGGTGAAATGAGAGATCAAACTGTTGGTGCTCAAGCGAGATTGATGTCAAAAGCTTTACGTAAAATTACTGGAACATTAGCCAAAAATAAAACAACCATTATTTTTATAAACCAAATTCGTGAAAAAGTAGGGGTAGTATTTGGCAACCCTGAAACTACTCCTGGTGGTAGAGCTTTGAAATTTTTCTCTTCTATAAGGATGGAAGTTAGAAAAACAACTACAATAGGTAGTGGTGAAGACATTAGTGGAAATAATATCAAAATAAAAGTTGTTAAAAATAAATTAGCACCACCTTTTAAAATTGGATTCACAGAAATTACTTTTGGTGAAGGCATATCTAAGGAAATAGAATTAATAAATATAGCTGAAGCTAATAACATTATTAAGCGTAAAGGTTCTTGATACGAATATAATAATAAAAATTTGGCTCAAGGTAAATTAAATTTAAAAAAATTATTACAAAAAGATCACAAAATATATAAAGATATTTTGGCAAAAATTTTAAAAAAATAAATTAATTAATCAGCTATGATAAATTAATTTTTTTTATAAATGAATCAAAAAAAAGCATTTTTTGTTAAAATAATATAGCAACATAGTTGCAATAAGAACGCATATTAATCGATTCAAGCTAAGTTTGAATACATTAACATCGTAACTTACAAGGAGATATATGAAAGTTAGAGCATCCGTAAAACCAATTTGTAAGGATTGTAAAGTTATTAAAAGACGTGGGGCTGTGCGGGTAATTTGTAAAAACCCCAAGCACAAGCAAAGACAAGGTTAATTAAATGGCTAGAATATTATCAGTAGAAATACCAAATGATAAAAGAGTTGTCATCTCATTAACTTACATCCACGGAATCGGTAAAACTTTATCAAAAGAAATCCTTGCAAAAGCTAATATATCAGAAGATATTAGAGTAAAAGATTTATCAAATGATCAATTAGCAAAAATTAGAGAAATTGCCAAAGAGTACCAAACAGAAGGTGATTTAAGAAGAGAAACTGCCATGAACATTAAACGTTTAATGGAAATTAAAAGTTACAAAGGAATTAGACACCGTAAAGGTCTTCCTGTTCATGGTCAAAGAACAAGATCAAATGCTAGAACCAGAAAAGGTCCTAAAAAGACCGTAGCAGGTAAGAAAGGTTAATTAAATGGCTAAAAAAGCAAAGAAAAAAAATATTGCTCAAGGTGTAGCACATATTCATTCAACACATAATAACACCATTGTTACCTTTACTGACCCAAAAGGAAATGTGGTAGCATGATCTTCTTCAGGAGCCATTGGATATAAAGGTACTAAAAAATCCACCCCATTCGCCGCTTCACTAGCCGCTGATGCAGCTGCTAAAAAAGCAATTGAACACGGTATGAAAGAGTGTAGAGTTGAAATTAAAGGTACTGGACCCGGTAGAGACTCTGCTCGTAAACAAATTGAAGTTGCAGGAATTACAGTGACACAAATTAAAGATGTTACTCCAATCCCTCACAATGGAACAAGACCACCTAGAAAATTCTACAAACGTCTTGAAGCAAGAAAGTAAAGGAGAAACCCTATGACAAAATTTGCAAAATTAAAGTTTTCTGAATTAAAAGCGAAAAAAATTTCAGAATATGAATCAACTTTTGTAATGAAGCCATTAGAAAGAGGTTTTGCTAATACTCTAGGAAATGCAATGAGAAGAATTTTGCTTTCATCAGTTTCTGGAGTAGCTCCTTTTTCGATAAAAGCTAAAGGTGTGCATCATGAATTTCAGTCAATCGAAAATGTTACTGAAGATGCAGTTCAATTAATATTAAATATTAAAGAAATAAAAATAATGTACAATTCTCAAATTTTTGAAGAAGGTGAAGTTGTTAAAATTTCCCTAGTTTCTCAAAAAGGAGAAGTTACTGCTAAAGACTTTACTACACCAGCTGGTGTTAAAATTGTTAATTTAGACGCTCATATAGCCACTACATCTAAAGATAAAGCTTTAGAATTAGAAGTTTTTCTAATAGCAGGAAGAGGTTTTTCATCTTTTGAAGATAATAAAAAATTGCAAAGTAAATTATCGGCAAAAATAGATTCAGAAATCTCTAATGGGGCTTTAATAGCTATTGATTCTGATTTTTCACCAGTAGTTAAAGTTTCTTATGTTTCAAAAGAATTAAACTCTTCATCAGCAATTATTGAAGAAGAATTAACAATTAATGTGGAAACTTCAGGAGCTGGTGAAGCACATGAAGCAGTTGCTCAAGCTGCAAATATTTTACTAGAACATGCTAAAAGTTTCATGGACCTAGTAGATGAAAAGGAAGAAGTTTTTGAAGAAAAAGAAAAAGTTGTTGAAGCACCAATTCAAAAATCAAAGTCTATTTCATTACTAGATCTTTCAGTTAGATCCTATAACTGCTTAAAAAGAGCTGGTTTTGAAACTTTAGAAGATCTTTCTAAGTTAACTATTGATGAAATTTCATCAATTAAAAATCTTGGTAAAAAATCTGTAACAGAAATTATTGAAAAATTAGCACAAGAAGGTGTTGACCTTGCAGCTAATGAAATTGTTTAGAAGGGAGGAACATCATGGCAAATCCAACACAAGTATTTAAAAGAGACTCCACATGAAGAAAAGGAGTTATGAGAAACTTAGTAACTGACGTTATTGTACATGGCAAAGTTGAAACTACAGAAGCAAGAGCTAAAGAAGTTAAAAGACATGTAGAACAATTAATAACTAACGGTAAAAAAGGAACTGTAGCGGCACGTAGAAATGCTGAAAAAGTTTTAAGACCAGTTACTTTAAAAGATGGTACTCCTGTAGGTAAATATCTTTTTGATTCTTTAGCACCTAAATATAAAGATCGTAAAGGCGGATATACAAGATTAATTAAATCTCCGTCTCGTCAAGGCGACAACACAAAAATGGCTATTGTTGAATTGATTTAATCATTGATATAAATCATTGATATAATCAATAAACAAAAAGCAATAAATTAAAATCCTCTACTTGGAGGATTTTAATTTTATAATGTTAATATTTTTCTCAGATTATCTATCCAATTTGTGTATTTATATAGTAGAAATAATAGAACCACCAACCATAAAAGGAACAAAAATTCAAAATACCAATTGGAATCGCAATGAAAGTTGTGAATCTAAGACATCTTTACCACCAATATAATCTCCTGAAATACCATAATAAATAAAATTAAAAATGGTAATTGTGATAATGGTTAAGCTATAAATCACATTAACATATGTTGCCCCTAAATATTTCATTCCATTAAAAAATAGTAATCTAGCCAACACAATCATCACTCCCGCTAAAATAAACCTCCATAAATACTGAGGATTACTAAAAAATTGACTAAAATAATTATAAGGATGAGTAACATCATGAATAATTAATCCTGTTTTGGTAGCATAACTAGAAATCCAAAGAGAGCTCCATATACCATTTTTCAAACTAAAAGTGGCATTATATCTTTTTGTCCGTATGTTGGTTATGGCTCTATCAAAAACAACAGCTTCAATAGTTCAACATAATGCTTCTAAAATCCCTAATAAAGAACCTATAATGATATTTTCAGAAGATTTTAAAACCACTGATTCTCCAAACACTATCGAAATAGTAGCCACATTAGTTAATAAGATCCCTAATCACATTTGTCATTTAAATTTTCTTTTTAAATAAAAGAAGGCAAAAAGAGCTAAAAATACTGGTTCTAATGAAGTAAAAATATGTCCAAAACTTGGTCCAGCCATATAAAAAGCTGTATTATAAAAAGTATATCCAAGTGGTCCGCCAAAAATTGAAGAAACACCAACTTTGACACTAACACTTTTATTTATTAGAGAAAATGTTTTTTTAGTCCTTCTAGAAAAAAGAACAATACCTATATAAGCAAAAGTTGATAAAAAGTCTTTGCCTTGAGTTAAAACCACTCCCTTTGCAAAGGAATGGCCAAAATCATCGGGACTTTTAAAATTAATTAAAAAAATTAAAGGAATTAGCGAAAAAGGTATTACTGCAAGAAAAAGAATTTCAAATTCCCGCATGTTTTAGTTGACGTTGATTTTTTTCCATATATTATTGAATTTAATTATAACAAATAATTTTTTTAATTAAATATACTAAATAAAAGATTTTCTTGTTATAATTTTAAAGCATATATCTAACCATATGCCCATGTGGCGGAATCGGTAGACGCAAGGGACTTAAAATCCCTCGTTGGCAACAACGTGCTAGTTCAAGTCTAGTCATGGGCACCAAATATTTAAAATATCAAGACAGCATCGTTGTCTTATTTTTTTTCTAAATTTTTTGGTATATTGATTAAATTGATATGACAATATCCATTTTTATTTTTTAAAAGGTAATCTTGATGCTCTTCTTCAGCGGGAGTATAATCTAAACTTTTTTTAACTTCGATTTGTGAAGTACCATTAATTTTTTCTCAGTTATTTAAAATATTTTTATACTTTTCTAAATTTTTGGAATCTTCCATATAAATGCCTGAACGATATTGCACTCCAATATCATTACCCTGTCTATTTAAAGAGAAAGGATCAACAATTCTAATAAAATAATCAAAAATTTCTTGATCAGTAATTAATGACTCATCAAAAACCAATTTTACTACTTCTACATGACCGGAAGAGTTACAAACTTCCTTGTATGTAACATTTAAATAACCACCATTTAAATATCCTACTTCCGTTGATATAATGCCTTTAATTTTTTCATAATAAGCTTGAGTTCCTCAAAAACACCCAGCTGCTATATATATTTTTTTCATAGTAAAATTATATCTAAGTTTAAAATTGATTTTAAACCCACCTTATATATAATAATGTTATGAACAAAAAAAATAATTTTATTTTAAATTACTTTAAGCCTTCTATTTATATTAGGTCTTTTTTAGAATTGAATATCACTCAACTAAAAAGACAAGGAATAGAGCTTTTAATTTGTGACCTAGATAATACTTTAGTACCTCATTTTACCCGCTTCCCCAATAAAGAAGTTCTTATATTTTTTAAAAAATTAAAAGATGCCAAAATAAAAGTTGTGATTATGTCAAATAATCTAAAATCAAGGGTGCAAAAATTTGCTGAAAAAGCAAAAATTCATGAATGATATAGCAATGCAAAAAAACCATTTACAAGGACAACTAAAAAAATAATAAAAAAGCATGGTTTGCCACCAAATAAAGTAGCTATTATGGGTGATCAAATTATCATGGATATTTTAGTGGCAAATCGCCTTAAATGTGAAAGTATATTAGTTCAACCACTTATATCTTCAGATTATAAAATGAATAAATTTAATTTATTTTTAGAAAATAAAATTTATAAAAAATTAGAAAAGAAAAATATTCTCAATAAAAGTGAATTAACCTATAAAGATCTTACTAATAAAAGAGAGCTTCTTTAGATTTCACATTATTTTTTAAGTTATAATTAATACATAAAATTAAGGAGATAAATGATTAATGTAAATACTTTTAAGCCTGGCTTGACTTTTACTGAAAATAATGATATTTTTTCAGTAATTTCAGCTCAACATTCAAAGCAAGGACGTGGTCAAGCTTCTGTTAAAGCTAAAGTTAAAAATTTAAGAACAGGAGCAACTACAATAAAGTCATATACTGGAGGAGATAAAGTAGAGCCAGCCAGAATTGATAAAAGAGATATGGATTACTTATATTCAGATGGAACAAGCATTTTTTTGATGGATCAAAAAACTTTTGAGCAAGTTGAAATTGCTATTGAAAAGGTTAAATGAGAGCTTAACTTTTTAAAAGAAGGCAAAAAAATTTTAGTTCGTAAATATCGTGAAGAAGTTTTAGATATTGAATTACCAGCTAATGTTGAATTACTAGTTGAAAATGCACCTGAGGCAGTCAAAGGGAATACTCAAAATAATCCTCAAAAGAAAATAACGCTGGAAACAAGTTTTATATTAGAAGCGCCTATGTTTATAAAAAGTGGAGAAACAGTAATTGTATCAACTGTTGATGGGAAGTATGTTGGTAGAGGAGGAAAATAATGAAATTTATAAAAGTTCCACACTCTCTAAATAAAAATTATTTTGTAGAAAATTTAGCTATTGAAGAAATTATTAAAAAAGCATTTAGTGAAACAAAAAATGTTAGTTTGATTAAGCAAAATGTGAAAATTAATTTAGCAGCAACTGGTTTTATTGTGGTTATTGAAGCTAGGAAAAGTGAAAAAAGCTTATATTCAAAAGTTATTTCAGAACTTCAAGAAAAAATCGATTCTTATTCTCTAAATTTAATTGGCACCAAATCAGATAATATAGAAATAATATTTAATTAGGAGAAAAATGAAAAAAGATATTTTAGCAATTAATACGATTAACATGGCAGGATTAAAGGCAATAAATTTAGCTAATTCCGGACACCCAGGAATTGTTCTGAGTGCCGCAACTATGATGCATACATTATTTTCTAAGCATTTAAAATATGACCCAAATAATCCGGAGTGAATAAATCGTGATCGTTTTATTCTTTCCGCTGGTCATGGTTCTGCATTATTATATTCACAACTTAGGTTATTGGGATTAATTTCAACTGAAAATTTAAAATCATTTAGACAATATAAATCAATAACCCCTGGGCATCCTGAATTTGGCATTACACCAGGAGTAGAAGCAACAACAGGTCCTTTAGGACAAGGGATTGCCATGGCAGTTGGTTTAGCTCTTGCAGAAACTTCTTTATCAGCTAGATTTAAGGAGATTGATCACTACACATATGTTTTATGTGGGGATGGAGATTTACAAGAAGGTGTGGCCATGGAAGCATTATCTTTTGCAGGTCATAATCAATTAAGCAAACTAATTGTATTGCAAGATTCTAATGATATTCAATTAGATTCGCCAGTCAAAAATGTTTTTTCTGAAAACATCAAATCTAGAATACAAGCTCAAAAATGGCACTATCAAAAAGTAAATAATGATATTGATAGCATCGATAAAGCTATTATTGAGGCAAAAGCAACTAATAAGCCATCATTTATTGAAATTAAAACAGTAATAGGTGAAGGTTCAACACAGGCAGGTACTACAGCCGTTCATGGATCGCCATTAGGAAAAGATATTAAAACAGTAAAAGAATCATTAAATTGAAAGGGTGATGAATTTAAAATAAGCAGTGATGTTAAAAAGTTATATAAAGAAACAATTTTTAAAAGAGGGCATGAAGCATTTAAAAAATTTAAACCTTCAGTTGAACTAGTTGATTTTATAAAATCTGATAAAAAAATAAATATCAATTTAAATTTACCTAAAAACACTGCAACAAGAGTAACTTCTGGTGAAGTAATAAAAAAATTAAATCAATTAATGCCAAATTGAATTGGTGGTTCAGCAGATCTTACAGGTTCTACTAAAGCTATTGGTGGTGATGGAGAATATTCTCCTAAAAATCGTAAAGGTAGAAATATTATGTTTGGGGTTAGAGAATTTGCCATGCACTCAATGGCCAATGGGATTGCCTTACATTCTAATTTTAAGCCGTTTGTGTCTACTTTTTTTGTTTTCTCTGATTATGCAAAACCAGCAGTGAGACTAGCTTCTTTAATGAATTTACCAATCACGTATATTTACACTCATGATTCTGTTTATGTTGGAGAAGATGGTCCAACTCATGAACCAATTGAGCATCTTGGAATGCTAAGATCAATACCAAATTTAAATGTAATAAGACCTGCTGATGAAAAAGAAGTGTTGGGAGCTTATGAATTAGCAGTGAATTCTAAAAAAACTCCAACAGCAATTGTTTTAACTAGACAAAATATAAAATCATTAGACAAAACTTCAAAATCAAAATTAAAAAAAGGCATTTATAAAATTGTTGATTCCAATAGTGAATGAACTTTAGTCGCTTCTGGATCAGAACTTGCTAACGCAGTTACAATGGCAAATGAATTAAAATTAAATGCAGTATCTATAAGTAACTTTAAGGGAAAAGTTACTTGAAATACAGAAAAAGCAATAACTATTGAAGCTGGATCTACATATGGATTATCTAGATGAGGTAAACATAACATCGGAATTGATACTTTTGGAGAATCAGCGCCTGGAGAAACTGTTTATAAACATTTCAAATTAGATTTAAAAAGCCTAAAACAAAAAATTAAAAAAATAATAAGTAAAAAATAATGTAATTTTCACTTATTATTTTTTTTGAATAAGTTCATCTAACTGTTGAATCAGGATCTTTTAAACGATTATCCTTAGGGTCAATGTGTATTTCGCCAATTGGTTTAAAATTACATTTTCCTGCTAGTTTTTGCAAAGGAATATTTGTGGGATGCGTGTCTATAACCAAATTTTTTATGAGTTTTTTTAGCAAAATTCTCACTATAATCAATAATTAATTTACCAATTCCTTTATTCTGGTTAGAAGTTTTTACAAAAAGAGCGTGGACGCCTAAATTATTTTTTATATTTAAGCTTTTAATATAAGACATATCTTCTTTTACCAATTTGAAAAAACCAATTGGTATTTTATCTTCAACCACATAAAGTTCGTTCTTAATAATAGAATAATTAAAATGATAATATTGGGGTATGATTCAATATCAAGAGCATATTGCAATTTATTGCCCATCATAATCATTTTTTCAATACAAGGCATTTTAATTTTCAAAAGTTCTGGAATATCTTCTTTTTTGGCCATTCGAATAAACATATTTTGATTATAGCAAACTAAATTGTAAAGAATAATTAAATAAAATAATAATTTCTTTATAATTCTAATATGAAATATGAGCAAAGGTCAAAATTAAGAATAAAAATAATAAATTATATTTATTATTTTGAATTAATGAATATTGATTTTAGTGTCAATTTGGCCTTTGAATCGGGAGAATTCACCGAAAATGAAGTGGCTATAGTTGAGTTGATTTCAAAAAATTATAATAAGGCAAAAAGACTTTTAGAAAAAAACATTAAAAAAGGATGAGATGGAAAAAGGGAGTCTCAATAAATAAAAGAAATTTGAATGTATGGATTATTTGAATTATTAAAAAGTGATAAAAATTTAGTTATAAATGAAATGGTAGAAATAACCAAAAACTATGCTCCAGGTGATTCTTACAAACTAGTAAATGGTATTTTAGAAAAAATAGGTAACTATTATGAAACAATTAAAAAGGATAAAGAGAAGATTTAAAAAAGAGGGATTATGGAAAAAATACAAAAAAAAATATAAAAATCGTCAGATGAAGTATGTCTCTTATACAAATATCCGAGCCCACGAGACAGGCAGAAAAATCGGATGCCGGCTTCTGCTTGGAAAAAAAAAAAAAAAAAAAGAGAGATGCAAAGAATCACGTGCTAAAGAAGTGATACACGTAGTGTATAGAGGAAGACAATCGGTACTGAGGTA
>JAEDOY010000003.1:0-45118 GCA_016432935.1 Benedenia humboldti
GTTTTAATAGTTTTTTTTGTACTAATTAATACCTCATCTCTAAAATTAGAAGATAAATTTTGAGTATCGTTAATCATCTCTACATTAGCAGTCATTAATTTAGGAGTAATGGTTTTATCTTATGTAGTTATCAAACGTAAGCGTGAATTAATTAAAAAATCCTTTAATTATTATGTCGAAGAAGAAATAGCCACTTCTGGAATCGGTCTGATTATTTACAATAGTTATCAGGACATTATTTGAGCTTCTTCTTTTATTGAAGATAGACTTGGTAAAATTATTGGTAAAAAAGTTTATGCTATTTCTGATTCATTTAAAGAAAATTATTTTAAAGGGAAACAATCTTTTCGTTTCGAAGAAAAAGGCTTAATATTTGAGGTAAAAATAAACATTAAGAAAAAAACAATCACAATTTCTGATGTTACAAATGAAGCCATGATTTTTAAACAATATATTTCTGAAAAGTTAGTGGTTGGAGAATTAGAAATTGATAACTTTCAACAATTTCAAGTTACTCTAGCAGAAGAAGTTCTATTTAAATTGACATCTAAAACTATCGAGATGATGGATTATTTAGCAGATAAATATAACTTTATATATAGACAATATGTTAATGGTAAATTTATATTTTTCACTAATCAAGAATCTTTAAATTCTTTAATTAAAGATAATTTTTCAGTATTGAATCAATTGCGTAACACCAAAGTTCAAGCAGGAATTACATTATCAGCATCTATGGGCATAGGGGCTGGAACCACATCACAGCGTTTATTAACTGATTTAGCTCGTGATGGGCTCACTCAAGCTCAAGCTCGTGGTGGAGATCAAGTTGCTTTAATGATTTCTAAAGAAAAACCTAAATATTTTGGATCTAAGCATGAACTTTCACAAGTTGTTTCTAGAGTTAAGATTAAACAAGCTTCTGAGCTTTTTGAATCTCGTCTTCGCGACAAAAATATCTCTAATGTCATCATTTATCCACACATTCATGCCGATCTTGATGCTATTGGATCTGCTTTAGGAATTGCTGCCATTTGTGATACCTTTAAAAAGAGTTGAGTAATTCAATCCACAACTTTTGATTCAACAACATTACAGGCAATGAAAAATTTACCAAAAGAAGTTTTAACAAAATTTGTAAAATCTTCTAGAGCAACTAAATTAACTACTAAAAATACTTTAGTTGTTGTTGTAGACACTGCCGAGTTTAATCGTATTGAAAACCCAAATACCATTAAAAATGTAAGTTCCAATAATATTTTTATTTTTGATCACCATCGTGTTTCAAGATTGCCAAAAAACATTGCAGCAATAAACGTTTATGTAGATACAACCGCATCTTCTGCTTCAGAAATAGTGACGGAAGTAATGAGGTTTATTTCCTTGAAAATTAGGTTGAAAAAATATGCTGCCCAAATGTTGTTAGATGGAATTTATCTTGACACACAAAGCTTTACAAAGGCAATTTCATCAAGAACATATATGGCAGCTTCATTTTTAGAAGTTACAGGAGCTAATTCAAGTAAGTCTTCTGAACTTTTAAAAATTCCAGCCCATGAATCAGCTTTAGTTAATAAAGTTATTTCTCGTTTAGAAGAAGTTAAACCTGGTTTTTTCATTGCTTATTATGAAGGCGAAATATCGCCAGATATTACAGCTAAAATAGCTGATGAAATTTTAAGGACTCAAGGCAGAAGGGCTGCTTTTGCAATTGCGAAAGTTCCTGGTAAAAAAGAGTTTAAGATGTCTGCTAGATCAATTGACACTAATATTCAGAGAATAGCTGAAGCTGTAAATGGTGGAGGGCACTTTTCAGCAGCTGCAGCCGTAAGTAGTGAACCATTGCCGGTTTTTTTAGATAATATTCGTCAAGCCATAATATCTGATAAAGGAGAATAAAATGAAAGTTATAATTATCAAAGAATGTAAAGAAGGAAAAGTTAACGAAATAATTGAAGTTGCCGATGGATATGCTAAAAACTTCTTAATTAAAAAAGGTTTAGCTGTTCCCGTCAACAAACAAACTAAACACATTCAAGCCGTTAATATCAAGCAGCAAAAAGACCATGAAGAAAAAGTTTATCAAAATGCTTTAAAAGTTAAAAGTGCGATTGAAGCTTTAGAACTTTCTTTTTCTCTTAAAGTTACTAATATGGTTGTTCATGGCTCAATTACTAGGAAACAAATTCATCATGATTTATTGAAAAATGGTATTAAAATTAATACTCATGATATTGCTAATGTAAAGCTTAGTTCAATTGGTTTATCAAATGTGGAAATTACCTTGCATAAAAATGTTATAGCCAAATTAAAAGTAAGGATTTATGATGAAGGAAAATAATATATACGTTTTAGAAAAAGCTCTTTTAGGTACGCTTTTAGCTAATGAGAAAGCTTATTACGAAGTTAAGGGTAAACTTTTTAAAGAAGACTTTTTAAATAATCGCCATGCTTTAATATTTTCTGCGATAGAACAAATTTATGAAAATGGCTTTGAAGATATTGAAATGGCACCAATTATCAACAAGTTGCAGTTGGAAAATAATTTGAATAAAGTGGGAGGGCCAGAGTATATTGCTGAATTGATAAACAACCCTGGTTTAATTTCTAATATTAATAGTTATATCTATAGAATCATTAATGATTCTAAAAAAAGACAAATTAAAAAATCCATTCAAGAGATTGATGCTTCAATTGATTCAGCTGCTAATCCTGATGACATTTTAGAAAAGGTTGAAATTGATATTTTGGCAATGGCTCGTGGAACTGAAGTTAAGGAATTTATTAATGCTGAAACAGGTGTTGATCAGGCTTTTGATTTAATTGATAAAAAACTATCTGGTGAGATAGGCCAAGGCATTAGTACAGGATTTGATAGCATAGATAGAACAGTTGGTGGGTTACAAAATGGGGATCTAGTGATTGTGGCTGCTCGTCCATCAATGGGTAAAACAGCTTTTGCAATTAATTTAGCAAAAAATATAGCAAAAAATAAAAATGTAGCATTTTTTTCTTTAGAAATGCCAATTTTTCAAATTTGAAATAGATTAATCTCACAAACTGCTTTTATTGATCAAAATAAAATCAAAAACCCTACTAACTTTTCTAAATATGAGAACAATAAGCTAGAATCTGCAAGGGCCCGCTTAAAAAAAATTAACCTTTATATTGATGATACAGCCGGAATTAAATTAAGTGACCTAGTTTGAAAAGCCAAAAGATTACATAAAAATAAAGGTGTTGACATTATTTTTATTGATTATTTACAGCTAATTGTTGGAACAAGTAAGGAAGCAGTCAGTAGGCAAGCGGAAGTGTCTCTTATTTCAAGAACTTTGAAAAAACTAGCACGTGATTTAGGTGTTCCTGTTGTTGCTCTTTCCCAACTTTCTAGAAAAGTTGAATCTCGTGAAAATAAAACACCAATGATGTCAGACCTTAGAGAATCTGGGGCGATTGAGCAAGATGCAGACATTATTACCTTTTTATATCGTGATTCATATTACAACCGCAATGAGGATGAAGAAGATAATGATTTGACAAAAATAATCATTGCTAAACATCGTCAAGGTTCAACAAGTGAAGTAGAACTTAAATTTAATCCTGCTCAATCTCTTTTTATTGATAAGGAAGGGAACTAGTGAGTAATTTACAATTAGGATTTTTGATCGTAAGTGTAATTTTGGTTTTTTTATCAGCTGTTTTTTCAGCTGCTGAAACAGCTTATTCTACTATAAATCATGTAAAGTTTGATCATGATATAAAAGCAGGCAAAAGAATTGCTAAACTTATTAAAAAACAATATCAAAGTTTTGGTTGAACCTTGGCAACAATCATTTTAAGCAATGGGGTCGTTAATGTTGGGCTTTCAACTATTTCAGCTTATTTATTTTCTACATGATTAGGAGAAGGGGCCACTTCTGCCATTATTACTACAGCCATTATTACACCAATTTTAGTGGTTTTTGGTGAAATAACTCCTAAATTATTTGCTAAAAAATACGCTTATTCTTATTTGAAGAAGATTGCATATGTTTTACAGTTGCTTAATTTTTTGTTTTGACCTTTAACATTTCCAATATCACGGATAACAATTAATTCTAAAGTCACAAATACTGAAACTGATTTAGCTTCTTTAATTGATATTGCTAAAAAAGAAAAAGTACTTGAGGCCAATGAGGCTACTCTAGCCCAAAAAGCTCTTTGACTAGATTCAACCATTGTTAGCAATGTTATGATAAGAAATAAACAAATTGTTTGAATTAAAGCAGATTCAAATGTTTTAGCGGCCAAAAAGGTTTTTAATAAATCTGGACATTCAAGAATTCTGGTTAAAAAAGCTAATAAGTACATTGGTCTTTTATTATTAAAAGACATAACCTTAGCCGAAGATCAAGAAGATATTAAAAAATATCTTCAATCAATAACTTTTGTAACTGCAAATAAATTAATTTCAAGAGCTTTTGAAAAAATGCGCATAGCTCGTACACATATTGCGCTCGTTCTTAAAAACAAAAAATCTCAACAAGTTGTTGGTTTAATTACCTTTGAAGATATTATTGAGGAATTAGTTGGTGAGATATATGATGAGCATGATGCCAAACAAGATGTTAGAGAGATTTCTCATTTTAAATATGTCACTGAAGGTTCTACCTCAATTAAAACATTAGCTAAAAAATTAAATTTTAAATTTGAAGGAATGAATAATTTAACAGTGCGTCAATGAGTTCAATCAAGAATTCAACGCCGCATTAAAAAAGGCTTAAGATACGAGTATAAAGAAAAAATTATTTTTAAGATTATCGAAAATAAAAGATGCAAAGAAACATTAATTGAAATTATCATTAAATAATAAATAAAAAAATGATAATATTTGATTATGACAAGTTTTAGTTATCGGAAATTATACTCATATGCCTTTATCACATTGGCCGCTGTTCTTTTTACAATTGGCATTCAAGCATTTTTACAAATAGCTATTATCTTTAAATCTGGTATTGCTGCTTTTGCTGCTGTACCAACATTTATTTTAGGAGAAGATTCTTATTTCTTAAAACCATTTATTTCAATATTTTATCTTCTCTTAAATTTACCTTTAATTATTTACTATTGAAATAAAAATTCACGCAAGTTTACTTATCGCTCGATCTATTTTTTATTAGTTCAAGCTGCCTTGGGTACAATTTTTTTAATTCCACAACTTTTTAATTGACTACAAAACCCTATGAATATAACATTGCCCAAAGGGGAAGCTTTAAGAGATTTACAATGACCAATAATTCTTTATTCTGTAATTGGAGCTGTACTTAGTGGGACTGGCATGGCGATTGCTTGAAAATATGGAGGTTCATCTGGTGGAGCGGATATAATTGCCTACTATTGAACTACAAAGAAAAAAATGAATATTGGTAAAGCAATGTTAATTATTTCCACAATTTTTTTAATTATTTCTTTTGTGATAACCATTGTATTGAATAAAGATGTCAGAAAGTATTGGTTGACCACATTAATTGCTTCAATTATTTATATGTTAGTAAGCATCAGATTAGTAAATGCAATTTTCCCAAAATATCAAAAAATTTCTTTCCACATTGTTCCTGAAAAAGAGAAAGCTGTTTGTGAATTTTTAAGCGAAAGTGGTCATGTACATTCTTGAAAAATATTTAAATTCCAGTCAGGTATGTATAAAAATGAGAGAATTGAAATAACTACTACATTATTTAGATTAGAAGCTAATGAGTTTGTGAAAAACCTATATAAGGTTGATCCTAATCTTTGGCTACAAATGCTCCCTGTAACTAATGTTAGAGGGAAAATGAACGCCTACAAAGTTGATAATTTACATGATTAAAAAACTCTTTTGTATAAGAGTTTTATTTTATTCCAATTTTACGTAAAACTTTATTTAAAGTTTTAGATCCTTCATATGAAGCTTTTTTAGCTCCTTCTTGAGCTATTTGTTCAATATTATTAAGAGCTAAACTGTATTTCTCTTGCAAAGATATTAAGAATGTTTTTACTAATTCCCCTAAAGTGTTTTTAAAATAACCATAATCTTTATCTTTAAATTCTTGTTCCACTTCTTTAATATCAATACCTTTTAAAGAGCCATAAATAATCAGGAGATTGGAAATTCCTGGCTTGTTTACTTCATCAAAATAAACCTTATTTTCACTATCTGTAACAGCTTTTTTAATTTTATTAAAAGCCACTTGAGGGTCGTCTAATAAAAAAATAGAACTTTTTTGATTGGCATCGGATTTAGACATTTTTTTCATGGGGTCTTGTAGTGATTTTATTTTAGCGCCCAGTTTTGGGGTTATTATTTCTGGTATTTTAAATGTTTTCCCAAATTCTTCATTAAATCTTTCAGCTATATTTCTAGCAAGCTCCAAATGCTGTTTTTGATCAACTCCTACAGGTACATAATCAGGATTATACAGCAAAATATCTCCTGACATAAGTGCCGGATAAGTCAGCAGAGTTGTTTTAATTTTTGTAGTACCATTTTCCATTTTATTTTTTAAAGATTTTTCTTTAAATTGTGTCATTCTCTCAAGTTCACCTTTAGTTGTTCTTGATTCCATAATTCAATTCATTAGAGCGTGTTCTTTGACTTCAGATTGATAAAATAAAGCTACTTTTTCTGGATCTAATCCAGCCGCTATATAAAGGGCCATCATCTGTTTTTTATTTTGTCTTAAAAGTTTTGGCTCAATATCAATTGTTAAAGCATGTAAATCAGCCACAAAAATAAACATTTTATATTCATCCTGTAGTTTTAAAAAGTTTTTAATAGCTCCAATATAATTACCTAATGTTAATTTTCCTGTAGCAGTAATTCCGCTGACAATTTTATTCATATTTCTCCATTTTCTATGCTTTTTAATTACTATTATTTTAGCATTTTTCTTATATAATTTCTTTATGACAAAGCGCGAAAAATTTATTTATTTATTAATTTCATTAATTACTTTAGGTATTTACCCTTTGATTTTAAAGAAAAAATCTAAAAAATTAAAATCTTTAAACAATGAGCTTTCATCAGCCACAAAAATAGTTACAAATGTTGATAAATTAAAAAGTGTTTTAGGTGAAGACCATAACATTTTGGGTGTAGAATATACACATACTAAAATTAAAATATTAGTAAAAAGTAAAGAAAATATTGATATAAAAAAATTGGAAAATCTTAAGGGTGTTTCAGGTATTTTTGCAACAAGTAAATCGATAACTTTAATAGTTGGTAATCAAGCTAAAGAATTAGCGAGGTTAATTTAAAATGAAATCAACTATCATTAAAGCGCTTAAGCAAGCCATTACAAAAATGGGTGTTGATTCAGAAATAGAATTAACACCTTCTAAAGAACATGGAGATTTTTCAACAAATATTGCCATGAAATTAACAAGAACCTTAAAACAAAATCCAAGATTAATTGCTGAAAAAATCATTGATAATTTTGAATGTGAATATGTTAAAAAAGTAACTGTTGATGGGCCTGGTTTTATTAATATCTTTTTAAATGATTCAGCAATTAATCAGCAAGTTGAAGAAATTATAAAGGCCGATGATGCATTCGGTAAATTGAATCAAGGTAAATATATCAATGTTGAGTATGTTTCAGCAAACCCAACTGGCTATTTACATATTGGTCATGCAAAAAATGCAGCAGTTGGCTCGGCTTTAATAAATATTTTAAGGTGTGCTGGAAATAAAGTAGATTCTGAGTATTACATCAATGATGCCGGAACTCAAATTAATATTTTAGGAAGATCAGTTTATGCACGATATCAACAACTTTTTAATAATCAAATTGGTCTACCTGAAGACTCTTACCATGGACAAGACATCATAGAGGTAGCTAGTAAAATTAAAGATTTGGAAAACGACAAATTTCTTAAATTAAAATATGAAGAAGTTGCCAATTATTTTGAAAATCAGTCAAAGCAAATATTATTTAATATAATAAAAAATCATTTAGAGGCATTTAAAGTAAAAATTGACAATTATTATTCTGAAAAATCTTTATATGAAAATAATTTAATTAACCCCACTTTACACAAGTTAAAAAATAATATTTTTCTTAAAGATGGAGCCACATGATTATCAAGTAAAAAAGCTGGAGATGATAAAGATCGAGTTCTAATTAAAAAAGATGGTAAATATACTTATTTTCTTCCAGACATTGCATATCATAAAATTAAAATCGACAGAGGTTATGACGAGCTAATTAATATTTGGGGAGCAGATCATATTGGCTATATTAAGCGCTTAGAAATAGCTTTAGGTTTTTTAGGTCTACCTAGTAATTGTTTAGATATATTGGTGGTGCAATTAGTTAAATTATTTAGAGATGGTCAAGAAGTTAAAATGTCTAAACGTAAAGGCACTGCTTATCAACTAATTGAATTAATTGAAGAAGTAGGTTCTGACGCTGCCAGATGATTCATGTTAGAAGGCGCTTTAAATTCAGAGTTAATTTTTGATTTAAATAAAGCAGTACTCAAAAATAATGAGAACCCAGTCTTTTTTGTTCAGTACTCTCACGCTAGAGCTAATCAATTATTTAATAAACTTAATTTTAGTGGTAAAGGCGAAAGTTATAAAATAAAAGAAGTTCATTTGATAAAAGAATTATCAAGATTCCCTGAAGTCATTAAATTAATTTCTCAAAATCATAAAGTTAATTTATTGCCACAATATCTTTTGAGCATTGCTCGTCTTTTTAATTCTTGATATAGCAATACCAAGGCTTTAGGGTCAGAAAATGAGGTTTTATTAAAAAAATTAGTCCAAGCCACAAAAATTGTTTTAAGAAATGGGCTCACCTTATTGGGCATTTCTGCTCCAAATAAAATGTAGTTGTTTTACTAATTTAACATATAATATTAAAATGAATAAACTAATTCTGGTTACTGGTGGCTCATCAAGTGGCAAAACCTATTTGGCCAAAGAACTGAAAAAAATTTTCGGAAATAATTTGTTTTTCTTTTCCCAAGATCATTTTTATAAACCAAAAGGCAATCCTAAAAGAAATTATGATCAACCAAGTGCTTTTGATTTTAAAAAACAAGATCAAGCTTTATCAGAATTATTAGAAAACAAAGAGACTTTTTTACCAACTTACGATTTTACCATTCATGATGTGGTAGGAGCAAAACAAGTTAGACCTCAAAAAATAATTGTTTTTGAAGGACTTTTTGTTTTTAAAAGCAAATTTGCTAAAAAAGCTGATTTAAAAATATTTGTTGATACCCCATCTGACACCCGCCTTTCTCGTAGGATTATGAGGGATGTTAAGGAAAGAGGGCGTAATATTGAATCAATTATTAACCGCTGAAAAAAAGATGTTCAACCTTCTTATAAAAAGTATATTTCTTTAGAAAAACAAAATGCAGATGTAGTTATACCTTGAAGTAAAATAAATAAAAAATCTCTTCACTCATTAGCCACAACCATTTCTCACCTTGGGGAAAGCATTCAGGATATTTTACACGACAAATAATATATAATAATTTATAATGAAAGAGGAAACTATATGAGATTAATGCTTAATATTGCAAAAGACGTATTGCAAGAAAGTGTCAAACCAGTTAAATTTCAAATTTTATTTAACCAAATAAAAAATGAACTTAAAGTTTCTTGGAAAGAAAAATTTCCTAGAAAAATGATGGAAGATATTGAGAAAAGAAAAATTGGAGAACTTTATACTCAATTAACTCTTGACGGTAGATTCATTATGGTAGGTACAGAGCTATGAACTTTAACTGAAAAATTATCACCCAAAGAAATAGCTCTAGCTAGAGCCAAATTATCTTCAGCTAACGATGCGCATGTAAATGAGGAATAGGTTCTCATTTTTTTTATTTAGAGTATAATTACTTTGATAAAAATACTTATTATAAGGAGAATACATGTTTGTAAATGCAAAAGAAATGACAAAGAAAGCTTTTGATCACGGTTATGCTGTACCGCAAATTAATACTAATAATTTAGAGTGAACGAAAGCTATTCTTTTAACAGCGGAAAAAATGAAATCACCAATGATTATTGGAGCTTCTGAAGGAGCAATTAAATACATGGGAGGATTTAATGTAGTTTATTCACTAGTTAAATCAATGCATGTTGATTTAAAAATCACAGTTCCAGTAGCTTTACATTTAGATCACGGTTCATATGAAGGAGCATTTAACGCTTTAGAAGCTGGATTTACTTCAGTTATGTTTGATGGTTCTCATTTTCCATTTGCTGAAAATGAACAAAAAACTAAAGAAGTTATTATGGCTGCTAAAGCTAAAAATGCTTCAGTTGAAGTTGAAGTTGGTACTTTAGCTGGTGAAGAAGATGGAGTTGTGGGAGCTGGAGAAGTTGCCGATCCTGCTGAAGTTAAAACCATGGCAGAATTAGGTCCTGACATGATTGCGGCCGGAATTAATAATATTCACGGCCCATATCCAGAAGGTTGAACAGGTCTAAGATTTGATGTTTTATCTCAATTAAAAGATCAAGCGCATAGATGTTTAGTATTACATGGAGGATCAGGAATTCCAATTGATCAAGTTAAAAAAGCTATTTCCATGGGTGTTGCCAAAGTTAATGTTAATACTGAATTACAACTGGCTAATGCGGCTGCAATTAGAGAGTTTGTAAGATCAGGAGAATCAGATAAAGGTAAAAACTACGACCCACGTAAATTGTTAGCTCCTGGCTTTGAAGCAATGGTAAAAACTGTTGAAGAAAAAATACTTGAATTTGGTTCAGATGGTAAGGCATAAGCCTTATTTTTTTTATATACTTTTTTAAGACTTTCTGAGTTTTGATTGCTTTTTTATTATTAGCTTCTTGTTCTAATAAAAATAAAAATATTTTTTTAAAATTTAACGGCTCTGCCATTGATGGCGATACTGTTAGTTTTAATAAGCAAATTATTAGGTTGTTTGGCGTAGATACTCCAGAATTACATGATCAATACAAAAATTTTGCTTTAACAACCGGTATTGAAGCTATTTATGCCCTAGAATCTAAAAAATTTACTCAAAACTTTTTACAAAATCAGTGTGTTACTGTTAATTTAATTAAAAAAGATCAATATGGGAGATCTATAGCTAAAATAAATAAAGGCGAAGATTTAGGTTTATTGTTGGTTAAAAAAGGTTTGGCAAGAGTTGCTTATATTTCTTTAAATCCTAAAAGTCCTTTTTTTTTACAAAAGATAAAACTTATTATTTTAAATTACTGAGAGTCCAATATGGCGCATTTATAAATGATCTAAATATTTGAGCTCACAAGGATCTTTTTAAAACTATTTTCCAAAGGCTAAATAACTTTTATTTTGTACATAAATATGTTATTATTTATTAGCAATAAAATATGTAAGAAGATTAAGTATTACATGTGAAAGGATTGATATGAAAAAGGAAATACATCCACAAAACTTTAGAGAAGTTGCATTCAAAGATATAACTTCAGGAGAAGTTTTTGTGGTTAAATCAACAGTTAATACTTATGAAACTCTTGAATTAGATGGTCAGACATACCCATTATTCACTATTGATACATCATCAGCATCACACCCTTTTTATACTGGTAATCGTTCATCAGCAAAAGCCACTGGTAGAGTTGAACGGTTCAATCGTAGATTTGGCAAATAATAAGCACTCTATGAGTGCTTATTATTTCAAAATTTTATTTGTTTTATTTTTTAAAAATAAAAACCCTTTTGGGTTCTTTTTTATTCAGGATTTTTTGGATCTAAGAAATCAATATTAAATTTATCTTCTAGAATTTTTTTGTACTTTTGAACAGGACTATCTTTTTTAAATTCAAGAATAATAGCATCTTTAGAACCTGTTGTTCCTTTTTTACCGACTTGAGTTACATAATACTTTTTAGCTTCAGTGTATAAATCTTTATCAAAAGCAGCAAAGAATTCGGCGTTTGTTGATTTATCTGCAAAAGTAAGAATGCCTTTTATTTTATCATAAATAGGCACAATCCCTCTTAAAAGTTCTAGTGAAGCTTGATCACCTTTTTGAGGAAATACTTTAACACTCTTAGTAGCTGATGTATCATCATATTTAATAAAACGATTATTGCCACTACTTTGATTACTAATTAAAAATCCTTGATAATAACCATCATCAGCCGC
Organism: Benedenia humboldti; assembly: GCA_016432935.1. NCBI lineage: Eukaryota > Metazoa > Platyhelminthes > Monogenea > Capsalidea > Capsalidae > Benedenia > Benedenia humboldti. The sequence goes on from JAEDOY010000003.1 coordinate 12,150, forward strand.
CCCTTCAAGTGAACTTAAAGTAAACCTTAAAGCATCTGGTCCAGCGGCTTGAGATTTAATTCCTTGAAAGTTAACTATATTGGTAAAAGAATTTGAAGTTCCAGCAATGTTTCCTAGATTATAGATATTATCCGTTGATCTAGTTTGAGTTTCAGAGTATTTAGCATCACTCACTAAAAAAGCATCATTTTTTTGATTTGCAATATTCATATTTGCTAAAGCATCTTTAGGAGTGATTCCGTCTTTAAATTGATCATAAAAATCTTGTGAATCATCTGATGAAAGCTGAAGTTTTCAATCAGCAAAATATTTTTTACTAATAGCTTCTTTAACTAAAGGAAATTCTGCAGGGTCGATATTTGCATCTATGGTATTCAACTCTCTATTAGCTTTAGGATTAACAGCTGCTCATTGATCTTTATTAATAGTCGTTAAATAAGTGTAAGTAACTAAACTTTTTAATAAATCAGTTTTAAAAGTTAAACGATCGTCTGATGTTAGAAGTGCTAAAGCATTATAAGTTAAAGTATCATCTGTTTTAGGAACATAAGTTTTATCAAAATTAAACTTCAAATCATTAGCAAAGAAAATATGACTCATTAATCCCTGCTTTGCCAATCAAGATAAACTATAAACGTTGTAGCTAGCTTGAGTCGAAGCATTATAAACCATGCCAGGAACTTCATTTGCATTTTTGCTTGCTCCTGAACTAATAAAACTTTGAGTTAAATTAGTTAAATATTTACCAGTTTTATCTCCATTAATACTATTCTGAATTAAAGCTGTAGCAATTTTAATAACAATAGGATTATCTAGATTGGGAGATGTAACTTGAACAGTTTTAGTTTTACCATCTTCAACCTTAGTAACACTATAGCTTTTAATTAAATTTTGACCTTGAGCGTTAGTTAAAACTTTATATTGTCATTGGTTTTCTAAAATTCTTAAACCTGTATCAGAAGTTAACTCGTGATAAAGTTTTTGTTCATCACTAGTTGCATAACGATTAATTCCACATGAAATTACAAGTGAAATAGGAGAAGCGGCTAAAATTGTTCCGAATGTTAATAACTTTTTTTTCATTATTGAATTCCTCCCATTTCCTCGATTGCATGATAAATAGCTTTTGGATCCATTGATAAATCTTGATTTATGACTTTATCATCAAAGCCTTTCTTAAGATAATCGAATAATTTATCTCAATTTGATTTATCTATTCTATTAAAACCATCTGCTTGTTTAAGGTTACTAATTAATTTTGTAACATCTTGAGCAATTGGATCAGTTCCAGTTGATACCGGTGTGTAATCTTTAATATTTTTTTCTAAATAGCTTTTATAATCAGACCCATCTGGCCCCTTCAGCAATGAATCTATTTGATCAACCATTGGATAATTAGCAGAGTAAAGGTTACCGTAATCAGTATTAGCTGCTTTGGGATCACCATTATCAGCTGCTTTTTGCATATCATCAATAAAGCTTTGACTACCACTATTAAATGGTGTTGTATCAATTTTAACTATATGTAAACCATATTGGGAATCATAAAAAGCATATATACCATAGTTTGTACTTTTACTGATTCTAAATACTTGACCAATACCATTTTGGGTTTTAGTAGTAATGCCGCCGTGTTCATTATTAAAGACATCATTTATAGCTAATCCAAAATAGAACTTAATTTTATCGTCTGGTAGATGATTAATGAAATTAGAAATTGCTTTATTATTATCTTTTTTAAATATATCTTCAGGATTAGTAGTTGGTATTTTAATTCCACCAGTGTCTTGTGCTGCTTTAATAAAAGAATGAACAACAGCATCACGAATTTTAGTTAAAAGATCTGGGGCGTCTGTAACAGCTTTGCTACTAAATCATGGTGTTCTTCCGCCTGTTGTACCTTGAACATCATCATAAGCTGCAAGCATACCTAAACCAAAACCTTCAGCCATACCAGTAGCTTGTAATCCAGGCATATAACCTAAACTACCTGATTTATATTGAGTACCATCTTTAGTTAAAGAGCTAAAAGCAACTAAATCTTTAGTTAGAGAATCTTGGCCTTGTTGAAAAATCTTTTCATATTGATCGGCTACTAAATCTGTTGTTTTACCAGAATTATCACCTTTTACTCTCAATAATTTTTGAAGTATTTCTTTAGATACAGTTCAACCTTGGCTAGTGTCGGTCCCTTGTTTAAATCCTAAAATAGCATTTTGAACTGACATCATATGACGGTTAGCAAAAATATCTGGTAATTTTGTAGAGGTATTAACATTTATTAAGTTAACATCTTTACTTTCAGTGCTAAAGAAAAATAATTTTTGATCTCTTTTAATTAAGTATTTATCTGTAGTTAATTTAGTTGATTCAGAAATACTAAAATCTTTACTAAAAGGAGTTGACCATTTTGTATATGAATAATAAAGCCCACCGGCATTATCATAACCAAATTTGCTCATATCAACTTTTCCTAATATTGGAACAAAAACTCCAGATAAAAGTTGATCAACAGAGTAATCATTGCTTATTTTGTATTTATTTCTACCAAAAGCTGAGTTTTGAACCACTTTGTAAACTAAAGAGTCAATCGCTTCTCGTTCAGTTGTAGCTCCATTGTAATCCTTGCTTAATTCTTTAGCTCAGGCAACCTCCCCTTCTTCTTTAGTGTGGTAATTTTTGATAAAGTTATGTCTTGCATCCATAAAAACTTTAGCTTGTTTGCCATAAATACCAGTCCCAAATCAATTACTGATACTTCCTTTTAATTCTCCTTTAGGTTGTAAAATATCTGGATATCAAGAAGAAAAATTACTATTATCATAATCAGAATTTGACAACCTATCTATTTTTGATAATTTGCTAGTAAGTCCTGAGTTTTCATGATTTCATTTATCCTGATAATCTTTAATACTTGATTTTAAACTGTCAATTCTTGATTTTCAAACATTTTTAGGGTTGTTATCTTGTAATTTTTTCAAATTATTATTTAAATTAGTTATTAAATCATCAAAAATATTTTTATAAGCAGCAAAATTAGCGCTTCCATCAGAATTTCTTAATAAGTCACCAAAAGCAATTGTCTGCTGACTATCATTAGCAGTAATATTCATTGTTTTACCATTGTCATAATTAAAAACACCTTTGGCTTGAGTAGCAGTTTTGTTTTTTACATCAAAACAGTTATTAGCTAAAGTTTTAACCATATCATTCAATTGTTTAAATTGTTGGTATTCAAACTGCAGTTTTTCATAATTTAAAGAAGCGTATTCTTCTTTGTCATATAGATAAAATGCTGTTTGATATTCAGTTTTATTTAGCAATGTTTTATCTTGGATACCTGCACTTTTTAATGCGTCTGTTATCTGGTTGACTGTTAAATTATCAGTAAGGTGTGTTTCACCATTTATGCCAGGCAACGGATTATAGTCATGGATTTTATTAGCAGCAATAACAATAGGAACCACTATTCCAGAAGTGGCAGCTCCTAATATACCAGCTGTAATACCGTAGACAAAACTTTTTTTGATTCTTTTTCTTTTTAGCTTGCTTTTTTTCTCGCTCATTGTAACTCCTTAAAGTGTCATGGTAAATTATACCCTAAAAATTTATAAATTATAATATCAAAAAAATCTTGTGTAGTATAATTCACCTATGATTGAAAAGAGAAAACACATTTTGGGTTTAGCTCAGGAATTTAGAGATATTTGCGATAAAAATAACATATGATATTCATTAAATAATGAAACATTATTAGGAATATGTCGACATGGAGGATTTGTTCCATGATATGAAAAGTTTCAGGTTTTTATTACTGTCGATGGCTATAATAAACTAAAAAGGATAGCAGGAAATTATTTAGTTGATTCTTCGACTGACCCTCATCACAAATCTCTTTTGGTAACATTTGTCAAAGATAAAAATGATTGAGTTAATGCGGATGTTTTTCTAGAAATTTCAATTGCGGTTAAAGCGACCAATGAGTCAGTTAAGAAATTTAAAAATAAACCACGTAATTTTTTAAAATTTTTAAAAGGTTGAAGAGATAACGTTAAACATTCAATTAATGATCTGTATGAACCAAATAATTTTCAAGGATATTTAAAATTAACTTCTCGAAAAGAAAATATTCATAAGGAATGAATACAAGCATTATCTATGAACCGAGAGGAAAAAGATTTCAATGGTGTTAAGTTTAAAATTGCCACTGAATGAAAAGCAATTTTAACAAATAAGTTTGGTTATAATTTTATGAAAGTTTCAACACCAAACGTGTGATATGAGTTTCCTGCTCCGCTTAAAAGGATAAGGGTGAGTTAAATGAAAATACACGATATTGTTGAAGGGGTTGTAAAAGATATTAGTAAGACCCATTTCATTGTAATTGTTGATGAAAAATATGAAGGCTTAGTCCATATTTCAGAAATTTCTGATTATTATGTATCTAGAATTGATAATATGTTTAAAGTTGGTTCTAGATATACTTTTGAAGTTACAGAAATAATGAAGAATGGTAAGTTAAAATTAAGTTGAAAGACATTGAAACCACGTTTTCAAAAAGAGCCCTTCAATTTTGTTTTAAAAGAAACAGCAAATGGTTTTAAGAAATTATTAGAAAACACAAATGAGGAGATAAAAAATGATTAAATTAGATCTAAGCAAAGCAATTACTAAAAGTGCTTTAACAAAATATGCACCAAGCGTTAAAAAAATATCTGAAAAAATGGATAATTTAGAAACAGTAGGATTTGAATATTTGGGTTGAAAAGATTTACCAAATAACATCAATAAAGTTGAAATAAAAGAAGTTCTTAAAAAAGCTAAATTTTTAGAAAAAAAAGGAGTAGAAGTTTTAGTGGTTATCGGTATTGGTGGATCATATCTAGGGCCAAGAGCGGCTATTGAAATGGTTCAAGGATTACATCCAAGTAAACGCAGAATGGAAATTATTTTCGCAGGTAATTCAATTTCTTCAACTGATTTGGCTCAAAAATTAGCTTATGTACAAGACCGTAATTTTGCGATTAATGTTATTTCAAAATCTGGGACAACAACTGAACCAGCTATCGCTTTTAGGCTTTTCCGTAAAATGCTTGAAGAAAAAGTAGGGATTAATAATGCTTCAAAATTCATAATTGCTACTACTGATGCTAATAAAGGAGCATTACTAACTTTAGCTAAGGAAAAACAATATACCACTTTTATCATTCCTGATGATATTGGAGGTCGTTTCTCTACTATTACTCCTGTTGGCTTATTTCCAATGGCTTGTGCAGGTCTTGATATTAAAAAAGTTCTTTTAGGTTTTGAAAAAGCTTATGAAGCATTTTCAACACATGTATTAAAAGATAATTTAGCATATCAATATGCAGTGGCTCGCCATGTTTTAACTAAGAAATATCCCGTTGAACTTTTTGTTCAATATGAACCGCAAATGGCTACCTTTAATGAATGATGGAAACAGCTTGCAGGCGAATCTGAAGGTAAAAATGAAAAAGGCGTTTTCCCAGCTTCAGTAGTTTTTTCAACAGACCTCCATTCACTAGGTCAATTTATTCAAGAAGGATCCAAAGTTTTATTTGAAACTGTTTTAACAATTCGTAGACCTAATGCTGATTTGGCTCTTAATTATGAAGAAAAAAACCTAGATAATCTCAATTATTTAACTAAAAAATCTATTAGTGAAATAAACGAAATAGCTTTTGAAGCTACAATTGATGCACATGTTAGTGTTGGTAAAGTGCCAAATATTCATATGGAATTAGAAAAAATGAATGAAGAAGGTTTTGGCTATTTAGTTTACTTCATGTTTAGAGCAATTGTCATGACAGCATATTTACAAGGGGTTAATCCTTTTAATCAACCGGGTGTTGAAATATATAAGTCTAATATGTTTAAAATCTTAGGTAAACCAGTAAGTTAAACTGCTTTTATCTTAAAGTTTTTTACTTTTTTTATTTTTAAAAAAGGTATATAATAACAACTTGATAAGTAAGTTTAATCAAGAGTTAAATAAAGGAGAAATATGGCACAACCAGGACAACCAGTTGGCGGGAACAATAATCAAAAGTTTAATTGGACTAGACTAATTATTTGATTTGTTGTTATCGCTGCCATCACATTGTTATTGCTTTACTTTTTTGGTGTTTTTAATCGTTCTGATAACGTTTTAAATATTAAAGACATTATTAATAGCAAAAGCATTGATCGTATCTCAACAGATCAAAACGGCCATCGTGTTTTTATTACATATACTGATAATAGTGGTCATCAGCATTCAGGAGTTATTTATAGGACGTACAATTTTATTGGCGATCTTTCAACTCAAACTTTACCTACTACTGCTTCTGCAACTGGATTATTAGCTAAGTTAATAGCCGCCATAAATTCTCACCCTTCTATTTGAAAAGGGGATGTTGCTGTTAATACAGGTGGAGCTTCCATTTGAACCACCTTATTGATTTCCTTATTGCCCATGATTTTATTTCTTGGTCTTTTATTTTTTATCTTTAAAAGATCAAGTGGCGGAGGAATGGGTGAAGCTTTTGGTGGTGGTAAAAACCAAGCTAAAAGAGTCATCTCTACTAAACGCTTTTCAGATGTTGCTGGTCAAGTAGAAGCGAAAGAAGAGGTTGAAGAAGTTGTAGACTTTTTAAAAAGACCTACAAAATATAAAGCTGCAGGTGCTAGAGTACCTAAAGGAATCATGTTGGGTGGTCCTCCTGGAACAGGTAAAACCTTAATTGCCAAAGCTGTTGCGGGTGAAGCGAAAGTTCCATTCTTCTTTATTTCAGCTTCTAACTTTGTTGAAATGTTTGCTGGCCTAGGTGCTAAGCGTGTTCGTGAAATGTTTAAAGATGCTAGAAAAAGTGCGCCAGCTATTTTGTTTATTGATGAAATGGACGCAGTTGGCCGTAAACGTGGATCTTCACTTTCCGGAAATGATGAAAGAGAACAAACATTAAATCAAATTTTAGTTGAAATGGATGGTATGGATGAAAATTCTGGTCTATTAGTTATGGCTGCAACAAACCGTCCTGACGTCTTAGATCCTGCGTTGTTGCGTCCTGGAAGATTTGATAGGGTAATTACTATTGCCTTACCTGATATTAAAGAACGTGAAGCTATTTTAAAATTACATGCTAAAGGTAAGAGAATTGCTTCTGATATTGATTTTAAAAATATTGCCAAAAGAACTCCTCGTTACTCTGGAGCTCAATTAGAAAATGTTATTAATGAAGCGGCCTTACTATCAGTTAGAGAAAATACTGGGGTTATTACTTTATCACAACTTGATGAAGCAATTGATAGAGTTCAAGCCGGACCTGCTAAAAAACACAGAGTAATTACGGAAGCAGAAAATAAAAGAGTGGCTTACCATGAAGCTGGTCATGCTGTTATTGGTTTAAAAGTTGAAGGCGCTGATATTGTCCAAAAAATTACCATTATTCCTCGTGGGGATGCTGGGGGTTATACATTAATGACTCCAAAAGAAGAGCTATATAATTACTCTCGTTCTCAATTGGAAGCTAAAATCGTTTCTTACATGGGTGGTCGTGCTGCTGAACAAATTATGTATGGTATTGGTGAAGTGTCCACTGGAGCTTCAAATGATATTGAAATGGCTACGGCTTACGCTCGTGCTATGGTGACCCAATATGGTATGTCTAAACTTGGGCCAATTGCTTATGAAAGAGCTCAAGGTTCACAATATTTAGGTCAAGAAAAAGTGCGTGAATATTCAGACACATTGGCAGAAAGAATTGATGAAGCTATTCGTGACATTATTCTTGAAGCTGAACAAAAAGCTATTGAAACAATTAAACAAAATAAACAGCTCTTAGAATTAATTTCTCAAGAATTAGTTGAAAAAGAAACAATTATTTTAGAGGAAATAAATTATATTAATGAACATTTAAAAAGACCTCCTGTAAAAGAAAAAGTTCTTGAACAGCCTAAAAAGAAAAAAACATTAGATGAAATCATTAAAGATGTTAAGAAGAAAAAAACAGAAGCAACTTCAGACATTAAAAAAGCATCAAAATCTAAATTAGAAGTTGAAACCACACCTCCTAAAACCGATAAAATTGATCAAGTTAAAAAAGATAAATTAGAAGATAAAAAAAATAATGACTAAAAACCTTTAAATAAGGTTTTTTATTTTATAATTAAAAAATATGGGATTTTTTAAAAAATTAAAAGATAGACTTTTTACACTTAATGCTGATCCAAAAGATACTAAAGATGTTCAAAAAGCTACTAAAATAAATGACAAAAAAGCAGTATCAAATATTGATATTAAAAGTAACGATGAAGCTTTACAAAAAAGTTCTAATAGACGTAAAAATACACTTAACAAATATATTGCTGGCTTAGATAAATCTGGCTCTTATTTTTCTCGAAGAATTAAAGAAATGCAATCTAAATATAATAAAATTAACGAGGATTTTTTTGAAGAATTAGAAGAGCTTTTAATAATGTCAGATATTTCTATGAGTTTAGTTATCGATATAATTGATGAAATTAAAAAAGAAGTTAAAATTGAAAATGTTGATGATCCAAAATTAATTGGCGAAATTATTACTGATAAAATGTTTGCAGTTTATGCTAATAAATCTATTGTAGATACAACACTAGATGTTCAAAAAAATAGATTAAATGTAATTTTAATGGTAGGAGTTAATGGGGCTGGCAAAACAACCACGATTGCTAAATTAGCAAAAAAATATATTGATGAGGGCAAAAAAGTTTTATTAGCAGCTGGAGATACATTTCGTGCTGGAGCTGTTAATCAATTAAAAGTTTGAGCTAATCGTATTAAAGCAGACATTATTACCCCACATAAAGAAGAAGCTGATCCTGCTTCAGTAGTTTTTGAATCTTTACAAAAAGCTAAAAATAAAAATTATGATTTATTAATTATTGATACTGCAGGCCGTTTGCAAAATAAAGTTAATTTAATGAAAGAATTAGAAAAAATAAATAGAATTATTCAACGGGAAATACCTGAAGCTCCACATGAATCTTTATTAGTTTTAGATGCCACAAATGGTCAAAATGGCGTTTCTCAGGCAAAGCATTTTAAAGAAGCAACTAATTTAACAGGCATTGTGCTAACCAAAATGGATGGCACTTCCAAGGGGGGTATCATTTTAACTATTAAGAATGAATTAGAACTACCAGTTAAGTTGATTTGTCTTGGTGAAAAATTAGATGATTTACAAGAGTTTGATTTAGATGCTTTTATATATGGTCTTACAAAAGAAATAATAAGTGATTAAGTATTTTAGATTGCTTTATAATTAGGTCATGAAATATTTATTATTACTTTCTACATACAATAATGAAAAAAATTTTTTAGAAAATTATGAAAAAATTATTGCTAAAGACTTAAAAATAGATATCTTAGTTGTAGATAGAGGTTCGACTGATCGTACTAGGCATTTTTTAAGAAATAATAACGTGCCTCGCTTAGAGTTGGGCGTTCATGCCACTTACTACAACGCTATTTCTTTGGGTTTAGCTTATGCACACGAAAATAAGTACGATGGTGTCATTGAGTTTGATATTAATGGCAGATTCAAAATTGAAGATATTTTTTATTTAATTGCAACCTATGAAAATAAAAAAACGGATTTAGTTATGGCTTCGCGATATTTAGATAGGGATGTAAAGCTTAAAAAAAGAAATAAATTAATTTGTTTTACTTCAAAGTTAGTGTTACGTAAAAACGTGACAGATCCTACCACTAGATTTAAATTATTTGGTAAAAAAGCTATAAACTTTTTTGGAAAAAAAAATAAACTTTTTGTACCAAGTCCCGATCGAATTATTCAACTTTTAAGGGCAGGCTATACTTTTTTTGAAGTACAAATTAAAATGAACACAAACTTTCGCAAACAAAATCCTCATAAGTGAAATATAGCACTTGCAGAAACTACTTCTTGAATCATATCTATTTTGTTTGCTCATCCATTTAGAAAGGAGCTAAAATAATGAATCATGGAAATATTCTTAACATAGGGGCCCCAATTGGCTTGCTGGTAATTTCGGTATTTACATTTATTTTTGTATCTATTGAAATTAAAAAAAGAAGACTTGAACTAAAATCAATTGTTGGTTGATTCGTTGTTAATACAATTTACACAATTGTTATGCTCTATATTTTAATTGATGCTGTTTTACAATATTTAGGCATAACTAGTTCCATCAACATATTTACTTGATTCACTAGAAATGTTTTAGGTTTCAATGTTGGTGGTCAAGAATGAATCATTCTTTTAATTTTTGCTTTTATTAGTTTTATTTTAATTATTACTATGCTTAACTCTATTAAGGTCCAAAGATTAAATCGCCGCGTAGATGAGTTAAATAGAGAAATTGCCATTTTAGGCGGCAAGGTTAATAAAAGCGCTAAATTTGCAGCCAAAGAAGTAGCTGTTAACCCTCAAAGTGTAACTGAAATAAGACGTGAATTAAAAACAGAATTAAAAATTGCTCGTGCTAAAAGTAAACACGATGCCAAGCTTGCTCAATTAAAATTGCTAAAAGAGCAAGAGAAAAAAGAATTTGAAATTAAAAAAACTCATAAGTCTAAAAAATCAGATAATTAAGAGCTTTGATATAATTTTTTTATGACCGACAGACAATCTAATTTACTTAAAAAAATAATTGAATTATATATAGAAGAAGGAGAACCAGTTGGTTCTAAAACGCTTATTAGCAAATATAATTTAGAAATCTCTTCAGCAACAGTAAGAAATGAAATGTCTTTTCTAGAAAAGGAAAATTATTTAAAAAAATCTCATACTTCTAGTGGTAGAATCCCTTCAAGATTGGGCTTTGATTATTTTGCAAAATCAATCCAGGCGAGTGATAATGCTTCTTTTGCAAGAAAACTTGAAGACATTTTTGCCAAAAGAAGAGTTAATATTGACCGTACTTTAGATGAAGCTGCCAAAGCCATCACTAAAATAGCTGGACTTACTTTGGTCACTTCTAATTCTGACATTAATGAAGTTATGAAATCAATTCAACTAACACCAATTAATGAAAAACTAGCCACTATTGTAATTGTGACATCAGCGGCGAGAGTAGAATCTAAATTAATTGAATTAAACGAATATGTAAGTATTAATGATGTCAGAATCGCTGTAAGACTTTTTAAAGAAAGATTAATTGACACAAAACTAAAAAATCTTTCAGCTAAAGTAGAAGCCCTGTCTCCAATATTGTCAGAAAAAATTAAAAATTACGAGGAAGTTATTAAAGCTTTTACTGTTAGAGTCTTTGATTTTCATCAAAAAATTATGAATAAAGTTTATGGGTCTACTGAACTTATTAAATCTGATCTTTCAAAGGAGGATTTGGTAAAATTAATTGATTTAATTCAAAATCAATCAATTTGAGAATCTATTGAGGGCAATATTGATGATGATAAAGCTTTAAAAATTGAAGTTCAAAACAACACTTCAATTATTTCCAAACGTGTCAATTTAAATAATAAATCAACTGATATTTCCGTTGTTGGCTCAAATCGCATGAATTATCGCGAAGCTAGAGCTGCTATAAAATTATTAGAAAATTTTTTAAAATCAAAATTATAATTTTTTTAGTACGAAAAATTAACAATAAGCATATAATGTGTATGGGCAAAATTACAAATGCAAATATAGTTTAGTTTTATATTTTAATATTTTTCCGCCCAAGAGGTGATGAAGTGCTCAAAGATAAGGTGATTAAAAGGCTATTCTTAATAGCTCTAACCATTATTTTATTGGGCACAGTTGTTTTTTTATCACTTATTTCAATAAATTGATATTGAGTGTATGGATGAATCTATGGTTCAGCAACAATTGTGTTTGGTTATCTTATCAACATCACCATCATAAATGCTTTTTTTAAATCAGTAACAAATAAAAGAAAAGGTATTTTTTTAGCCTTTTTAAGAGCCTTTATCCAATTGTTTTATCAGGCTACTTGCTTGATTTTATTAATTATTGTAAATACACTATGAAAGAATGGCGAAGTTTTTAAATTAAAGACTATTGACGATTTAATTAATCCAATTAATCTTTTTACTTACTTAGGGTCTCTTAGTATCTTTGCAATTAGCTCAATAATAGTGGTACTAAAACCCTTTAACATTAAAGAAAGTGAGGTAAATAATGGACAAAAATAAATTTTTAGAAGGAACTATTCAACCACAACTTTTTTCAATTGTTTTATTAACATTGATCTTAGTTGTTTTAGCGATTGTAATTTATCGTAAAATCAGTAAACAAAAGCCCAATGAGGCTCCTTCTGGGATGTTGATTCTAACTGAACAATATGTTATGGGTATAGATAATTTATACTCAGATGTTATGCAAGGAAAATTACAAAAACCTGCTCCTTATGTATTTTCGTTATTTACTTTTTTAGTTTTAGGTAACTTGTTTGGGCTTGTTGGCTTAGAACCGCCTGCTTCTTCATTTTCAGTTACCTTAACAATTGGTTTAATTACCTGAATTGGGATCTATGTCGTAGGGCTGATGTATCATAAATTAAGGTTTTTTAAAAAGTTTTTAATTAATCCTGTAGATATTATTGGTCAATTCTCGCCACTTATTTCCATTTCATTCCGTCTATTTGGTAATATGATTGCTGGGTCAACAATTATTTATTTAATTTATTATTTCTTTGGATGAGTTTGAGGACATATTCCAGTTATTGGTGAATTTAATATTTTAGGAGCTTTAATTGCGCCGGTCTTCCATATCTATTTCGACATTTTTGATGGATTAATTCAAGCGTTTGTCTTTACGCTGTTAACCATGGTTTACTGATCTTTAGAAGGTCCAGCTGATGAAACATTAACTGAACCAGTCAAAGAAAAAGATACAAAAGCAAATGATGTAAATCCTTCAGCTGCTGAGGTTGCAGCGCAGGTTGTAAAATTACAAAGTTAAAATTAATTATAAAAAAAGGAGAAAAATTATGGCAGTAACACAATTTCATGAAATTGGTAGAGGTTTAGTAGCCGTTGGCGCTGGACTAGCTATGGTTGGAGCATCAGGAGTTGGTGCTGGTCAAGGTATTGCGACAGGGAGAGCTGCAGAAGCGGTTGGTCGTAATCCAGAAGCTGTTTCCAAGATTAGAACTACACAAATTTTAGGTATGGGTATCGCTGAATCTTCAGCTATCTATTCACTAATTGTTTCAATTCTTCTATTGTTCGTTTTTAAAGTTGATAATTAGACATTATGGTTACACAACTTGCAAATTTAAAACAAGATTCAAGTATTAGCGGTAATCTAACAGATAAATTTGGAGCATTATTCCCTACTTGAACTACAGTAGTAGCAACAGTAACAGCCTTGATAATTATTTTAATTGTATTAGGACCGTTAATTTTTAAATCAACCAAGAAAATGGTTGAAAAAAGACGTAAATACATTCAAGATAATATTGATCAAGCTGAAAAATACAATAATGATGCTCAGCTAGATCGTAGAGCCGCAAACGAAGAACTTGTTCAAGCTCGTATATCAGCAAGCGAAATTCTTTCAAAAGCTAAATTAGATGCAGAAGAGTATAAACAATCTAATCTAGAAATTGCCAAGGATGAAGCAGCAAAAATTATTGCTGATGCTAGAAGCGATATGCAAAATGAAAAGGTCAAATTTGAAGCTGATTATAAAGAAGCTATTGTTAGTGTTGCTTTAACAGCAGCTTCAAGAGTAGTTGATGGCGCAGTTGACAAAAAAGCAAGCAAACGCATTATTGAAGATTTTTTAAAGGCAAAATAGCTAAATGTTTAAAGAAAAAATCGATGGGTATGCACTGGCCTTATTTGCACTAGGAAACGAAGAGAAGAAATTAAAAACAGTTAAAAACGATGCTAATGTTATTATTGATGTAATTTCTCAAAATGAAGGAATTATTAGAATTTTATCTTCAAAAACTTTAGATCACAAAATTAAAAACAATTTAGTTGATGAAGCATTTAACAAAATTAACATTAATATCAAAAACTTTATTAAAATTATTATTAATCGAGGACTAGGCGTTTATATTTCGCCAGTTCTTAAAAAACTAATTAAACTAGTTAATCAAAAAGAAAATATTAAAGAAGGCGTGATTTATACTACTGAAAAATTAACGCCCGCTAGAATTGCTAGTTTAGAAAAAAAAGTTGCAACCATTTTAGGTTACAAACCTATTTTGAAAAACAAAATTGATGCAACTTTAATTGCCGGATTTCGTATTATAGTAGAAGATGAAATTATCGAAGATTCAGTAGTTTCAAGATTAGAACATCTTAAAAACAAAATATTAGGAAGGGAGGATTAATGTCAAAAGCAAGTGATATTGCTGCCGTTATTAAGCAGCAAATTAAAACTTATGGTAAGAAAGTTAATACTGCTGAAATTGGAGAAGTTATTACCATTGGTGATGGTATTGCTTTAGTTTCAGGTTTAGAGAAAGTTGTTTATGGTGAATTATTACTTTTATCAGATAATGTTTATGGCATGGCCTTAAACTTAGAAGAAGACGCTGTAGGTGTTGTACTTATGGGTTCTTCTTTTGATATCAAAGAAGGTGATAAAGTTCGTAGAACTGGAAAAGTTATTTCAGTGCCTGTTGGTGAACAATTAATTGGTCGTGTAGTTAATGCTTTAGGGATTCCAATTGATGGTAAAGGTAAAGCTAAAACTACAAAGCAAAGAGAAATTTTTAAAGTTGCTCCTGGGGTTATGACTCGTGAAGAAGTTAATCAACCCTTAGAAACAGGAATCATTGCTATTGATGCAATTGTACCAATTGGTAAAGGGCAACGTGAATTAATTATTGGAGACCGTCAAACTGGTAAAACAGCTATTGCGATTGATGCCATTATTAATCAAAAAGGCAAAAATGTTAAGTGTGTTTATGTAGCTGTTGGCCAAAAAAACTCAACAGTGGCTCAAATTGTTGAAAAATTAACTAAATTAGGAGCTATGAGCTACACCACTGTTATTTCAGCTACTGCTTCTGAAATGGCGCCTTTACAATATATTGCTCCCTTTGCAGGAGTCACAATCGCTGAAGAGTGAATGTCTAATGGTGAAGATGTTTTAGTGGTATATGATGATTTATCAAAACATGCTGTGTCTTATCGTACTTTATCATTATTATTAAGAAGACCTCCTGGTCGTGAAGCGTATCCTGGAGATGTATTTTACTTACATTCTCAATTATTAGAAAGAGCTGCTAGATTAAATAAAGAGCATGGGGGAGGCTCTATAACTGCTTTACCAATTATTGAAACTCAAGCTGGAGATATTTCTGCTTATATTCCAACTAATGTAATTTCAATTACAGATGGTCAAATCTTCTGTATGTCTGATTTGTTTAATGCTGGTCAAAGACCGGCTGTTGATGCTGGTTACTCTGTCTCTCGTGTTGGGGGAACAGCTCAGATTAAAGCCATGAAAAAAGCGGCCGGCTCTATTAAACTAGAACTTTCTCAATATAATGAAATGGCGGCTTTTGCTCAATTTGGTTCTGATCTTGATGAAACAACTCGTAAAATTTTATCTCATGGTAAAAAAGTTTTAGAAGTTATTAAGCAAGCACAATATTCACCTTTAAACCAAATTGATCAAGTGATTATTTTGCTAGCCTTGAAAAAAAGAATCACTGGAGCTATTCCATTAGAAGAAATTAAACGTTATAAAAGACACTTAATAGCTTACTTCCACAAAAATAAAGAAGCGATTGTGGTTTGAAACGAATTGGCTAAACGTGAAGATTATGATGATGAATTATTACAAGTTATTTTATGACACATTAATGAATATACTAAACATTACATTAAACAAACTCCAAACTATGTAGCTAGTGATCATGAACCATTGCCAGAAGTTGTTAACCCTAAACTATCATTTTTAAAAAGTAGCACTAATAAAGTTATGCTTAAAAAAGCTAGCCCTAAAAAAGTAGTCAAAAAAGCAACAAAAACTAAAAAAGCAGTTGTTAAAAAAGCCGTGGCTAAAAAAACAACTGTTAAAAAATCAGCAACTAAAAAGACAAACACTAAAAAAACTGGTAAATAATGCCTTCATTACAAGAAATTAAAAATAGAATGTCTTCAGTTGCTACTACCAAAAAAATTACTAAAGCTATGCAGTTAGTTGCTACAGCTAAACTTAAAAAAGTTAAAAATAATTTATCATCAGTTCAAGAATATTACACATCAGTTTATGAAACATTTCAAAATTTATTAACAGAAATAGATGATTTTAGAATGATTTATTCTATTAATAATAAAGCACCAATGCTTTATGTAGTAATTACTTCCGATTTAGGATTATGCGGTTCTTACAACTCTAGTGTTTTAAAAATTTTGGCTTCAGAGTCAAAACATGAAGATAAAATTATTATGATAGGAACTAAAGGTAGTACTTCGTTTAAAGTCAGAGGAGAGCCTCTTTATCGTGATTTTTCAACAGTGGGTGATGACCCTAATTATTGAATAGCTTCACAAATTGGTAAAGAAGCTCTAGCTCTGTTTGTAACAGGAGAAGTAAGAGGCATTCAATTGATGCATACTAAATTTATTAATTCAGTTACGTTTGAAACAACTAAAACCCAAATTTTACCTGTTGAGCCAAATAATGATAAGACCAAAATTACTGCTGAACATGCTGTAGCGGAACTTGAACCAGACCCTGAAACTGTGGTTAAAAATTCTTTACCACTTTATGTAAACGCTGTAATATTTGGTTCTATGGTTGAATCCAAAGTGGCAGAAATGTCTTCACGAAGAGTAGCCATGGAAAATGCCACAGATAATGCTGATGATCTAATTTCTAAACTAGATTTAGAATATAATCGTGTACGTCAAGCAACAATTACACAAGAAATTTCTGAAATTGTAGCAGGTTCAGAAGAATAGGAGAAATGATGCCAAAATTAAAAAAAGGTGGTAAAATCGTACAAATACTTGGTCCAGTTGTTGACGTAAGATTTGCGGATGCGAAATTACCCAAATTATTGAGCGCACTTAATGTGCAAAAAGATAATGGTGAAAAAATTGTTTTAGAAGTTGAACAGCATATTGGTGATGATACTGTTAGAACAATTGCCATGGGTGATACTTTCGGGCTAAAAAGAGGTTTATTTGTTGTTGACACAGGGGGACCGATTTCAGCTCCAGTAGGTAATGCTGTTTTAGGTAGAATGTTTAATGTTTTAGGAGAACCTATTGATGAAAAACCTGCACCTAAAGCTATTAGAAATCCTATTCACCGTAAAGCACCATCATTTGAAGACCAACAATCTTCAGTTGAAGTTTTAGCAACAGGAATTAAGGTCATTGATTTATTAATACCATTTGCCAAAGGTGGAAAAATTGGGCTTTTTGGTGGGGCTGGAGTTGGTAAAACAGTTTTAGTTCAGGAATTAATTAATAACGTTGCTACACAACATGGTGGTATCTCTGTGTTTGCTGGAGTTGGCGAAAGAACTCGTGAAGGTAATGACCTTTATTACGAAATGCATGAAGCTGGTGTTTTAAGTAAAACCGCTTTAGTCTTTGGACAAATGAATGAGTCTCCTGGAGCCCGTATGCGTGTTGCGCTTACTGGGCTTACTATGGCAGAGTATTTCCGTGAGCAAGAAGGTCAAGATGTTTTACTATTTATTGATAATATTTTTAGATTTACTCAAGCTGGATCAGAAGTTTCAGCCCTATTAGGACGTATGCCTTCAGCTGTTGGTTATCAACCAACACTAGCTACTGAAATGGGTCAGTTGCAAGAAAGAATTACTTCAACTAAAAAAGGATCAATCACATCAGTTCAAGCTGTTTATGTTCCTGCTGATGACTTGACTGACCCAGCTCCTGCGACAACTTTCTCTCACCTAGATGCTAAAACCGTTTTAGATCGTAATATAGCTGCTTTAGGTATTTATCCTGCTGTTGATCCTTTAGGTTCGTCATCAAGAATGCTTGATCCTGAAATTGTAGGAATTGAACATTATCAAGTAGCACAAAAAGTTAAAAATATTCTACAAAGATTTAAAGAATTGCAAGACATTATTGCTATTCTAGGAATGGATGAATTATCTGAAGAAGATAAAAAAATTGTGCAAAGAGCCAGAAGGGTTAGAAACTTTTTATCTCAACCATTTTTTGTTGCTGAAAAGTTTTCTGGAATATCCGGAAAATTCGTTGAAAAAAACGATGTCATCAAGGGGTTTAAAGAAATTTTAGAGGGTAAATATGATCATTTACCTGAAAGTGCATTTCTTTTCGTTGGGTCAATTGAAGAAGCTATTGAAAAGGCCAAAAACTAAGTATGGCTAACAAAGTAGCTTTAAAAATCATGACCCCTGAAGGTATCTTTTGAGATGAGCCTGTTGAAATAGTCACTGTTAAAACAACCGAAGGATATATTGGCTTACAAAAAGGACGTGTTCCTCTTATAGCTTCTTTAGACATTGCTGAAATGACTTTAAATACTGCAAATGATAAAAACCATAAAGTTTGTGCTATTGCTGGCGGCTTAGTTTATGCTTCTCAAGATCAAGTATCAATTATTACTGATGCTGTTGAATATAAAGATTTAATAGACATTACTAGAGCTGAAAAATCACGCATGGAAGCTGAAAGAATTATTAAAGCAACTAAAACTGAGTCAGAATACTTTAATGCCAAAATGGCTCTTAAAAAAGCCATTAATCGCATCAATGTTAAAAAAGGTGCGCATTAATAATCGCATGGTATGCTCAACTACCTCTTTATCTTCTTGGTTTGGCCCTATCATTTGTGGCGCTTTATCAAATTGATTTTAATAAATTTATGCGAATTGGTAAATTTCAAGTTGCTATCTTAGTTTATATTATATTATCCTTAGCACTTTGACATTTAGTCGGAAAAAAATTTATTGAAATTGGCGATTTATTACACACAGCCATTAAATAACAAAAACACAAATAACTTTGTGTTTTTGTTATTTAAGCACCAAAAATTGCTATTAATTGTAAAAAAGCATAAATAATTTTACCAACATATTCGCCAGCACTTTCTCCTTCGTGCATAAATACTCAATCTCAAAAATTAACTTCTGGTTCTTTAGGGGTGTCTCAGTCAATGACACTATATCCTTTTTCATTGAAGTTATAACTAATTCTAAGGTTACTTATATCTCCAGCATTTAAATTGCCATTACCAACTCCTTCTATATAAAAGTTAAAAAATTTAGGTTTATTAGCAAAAGGGTCTCAGTCAATGTAGTTGTTATATAGTTTAGATGGTAAATCTGAAGCTAAACGATTAACTGAAGCACCAAACTCATATTTATGCTCATCAGCATTGTTAAAAGCATCTATATATTTATGGTCAACTTCATCGCCAGTCTTAAAGTCTTGAAATTTATCGACTGAATAGTTATAATCAATTTTATCGTATGTATTGGCAATAAAAGCTTGAACATATCAAGTTTCAATAGCATCTATTCTACTGATTTTAAAATCAGAGTCAACTCTTACAAAAATTTGTTCATTTGCAAAATAAGCGTATTTATTTGGAGTTACTCCTGGCGTTCATGGAGTTTCTCTCTTTGGAGGATGTTCATAAAGAGGCAATGGAACTGAATCATCAGAATCATCATCAGAGCTAGCAAAATTAATATTTGTACTTTGATATATAGTTTTACTATTTTTTAAATTATTTTCTTAACTATAATTTATATTACTATTTAGTTTCTGCACATTTTGGTTGGAAGAAACTACCGTCATAAGTGGCGCTGCAATTCCAGCAGTACTGATTACGGTTAAAACTAATGATAAATATCTTCGCTTCATAAATAACCTTTCATGTTACCTACCGCCCAACCTATATATTTGAATTATACAACTATAAGAATAAATATAATAATATTAATTACAATATTAGTAATTTAATTTAAGTATAAAATAATATTTTTTTATAAAATAAAATATTATCACTAAAAAAGTTCATTTATAATTATTTATTTTTAAAAATTGATCAAAATATACTAAAAATTAAAAAATATTATTAAATTAAATTTAATCTTAGACTTGGATTTTTATTTAAACATAATTTTATTGATTATGATAACAAATTTTAATATAGATTTTTATTTAACATGATATTTAATTTTTTATTTTTATTAAAATATTAAATTAATTTATTTTAATAGCTATTTTTTATATAATATAAAAATAATTAAAGCCAATGACCAGGATTTGTGCAAACCTGTAAGGCCAATAGCCAATCTGCTATAAAGATAAAGAAGTCCGCAAGGAGTGGTACGTTGACCTCCGGCCGTGGACTTTTTTATATAAAAAAAGGAACTATATGCAAAAATATTCGTCACATGAAATAAGAGAAATATGATTAAAATTTTGAAAAGAGAAGTCTCATCTCATTTTGCCTTCAAAATCTTTAATTCCAGTTAACGATAAGTCTTTACTTTGAATTAATTCTGGAGTTGCCACACTGAAAGATTATTTTTCTGGTAAAAAAATCCCGCCACAACCAAGACTTGCTAACTCTCAAAAATCTTTAAGAACAAATGATATTGAAAATGTAGGAGTAACCGCTAGACATCACACGTTTTTTGAAATGTTAGGTAATTTTTCAATTGGTGATTACTTTAAAAAAGAGGTAATAGCCTGAGCTTGGGAATTATTAACAGAAAAATTTGCATTCGATCCTGAAAAACTTTATTTTACTTATTACGAAGAAGATCAAGAAACTCATGATTTATGAATAAATCAAGGTGTAAAACCATCACATTTAATTCCCGGGAATAAAAAAATGAACTTTTGAGATGTTGGCTTAGGTCCTTGTGGCCCTGATACTGAAATTTTTTATGATAGAGGGGAAAAGTATGATTTTAAAAAAAAAGGCTCGATTTATTAATAAAAGATTTAGAAAACGATCGTTATGTAGAGATTTGAAATATCGTTTTTTCACAATTTAATAATGATGGTGAAGGTAACTATGTTGAACTAGCTCAAAAAAACATAGATACTGGTGCAGGCTTAGAAAGAATAGTTGCTATTTTTCAAGATGGACCTACTAATTTTGACACTGATTTATTTTTGCCTATTATCAAAGAAATCGAAAGCTTATCTCCATATAAATATGATTCCAAAAATTACTTTATAAAAAATAAGGAAGTAGCTAAAATAAATAAACACTTTAGAATTATTGCTGATCATATTAGATCTATATCATTAGCAATTCAGGATGGTGCTAAACCTTCAAATAATCAAAGAGGTTATATTATTCGCCGCTTAATTAGACGAGCTTATCGTTCAGGAATGCAATTAAAAATTAATGAAGAATCATTTTTATATAAATTAGTTGCGGTAGTATCTAAAATATTAAAAGTATTTCCTATAAACCAAGAAATGGTTAGTGAGATTATTAAAAAAGAAGAATTGGCATTTTCTCGAACAATTAAGCAAAGAGAGGAAATCCTTAATCATGAATTGGCTAAAAGTAAACAAAATTTTGATTTTGCCTTAGCTTTTAAATTATTTGAAACCTATGGATTTCCTATTGAACTCACCAAGGAAATTCTGGCTGAACACAACATTGATTTAGATATCTCAAAGTTTAAGTATTTTCAAGAAAAACACGCTACTGTTTCCAGGGCTAAACAATCATCTGGAATGAAAGGGCAAATTCAAGTTATTCAAAAAATCACTGAACTAAAATCTGCTTTTATCGGTTACAATCACTTAGTGTCAGAGGCAAAAGTAATTTTTTCTGAATTGGAAAACAATAAAGCATATACTCTTTTAGATAAAACGCCATTTTATCCTACTGGAGGAGGACAACATGCTGATATTGGCACAATAGCTGATCAAAAAGTACTGGATGTTTTTAAAGATAAATATGGCAATGTGTGACATATTACTGATAAAATAATTGCTAAATCAAAAGTAAGAGCAGAGGTTGACACTCAAACCCGTCTTAAAAAAGCCGCTAACCACACAGCTACTCATCTTTTAGGAGCTGCTTTAAGAAAGGTTTTTGGTAAAGAAGTTGTTCAATTGGGTTCTGATAATGATGAAAATCATTTACGGTTTGATTTTCCGCTTGAAAAAAGACCGACTCCTGAAAAACTTTTAGAGGTAGAAAAAGAAGTTAACAATTTAATTAATAATAATTTAAAAAGAGAGTATATTGAAACTACCTTTGAAAAAGGTAAAAATTTAGGGGCAATCGCTTTAGAGCATGAAGGTTATGGCAAAGATGTCAGAGTTGTTAAGTTTGATAATGTTATTGAGTTTTGTGGTGGCACACATGTTTCTGAAACTAAATATATAGAAAGTTTTAAAATTATTAAGTTTGAGTCTAAGGGTTCGGGCGTATTTAGAATTGAAGCAATTACAACCAACAATAAAATTAATAAATATATTGAATCAGAAATTTTAAGTTTACAAAAAAAAGCTAATACTTTAATTGATAAAATTTTAAAAATAAAACCTAATTTTAAAATAGATTTAAGTAATAATATTGAAGATTTAGAAAAAGATATTAAATTTTTAAGAACTGAATTTAAAAAATTAGCAAAATCTAACAATAATCAAACTATTAATTTCAACGTTAATTTTAAAGAATTTAATGGTAAGAAAACCTATATTAACTTAAATCTAAAGCCAGGAGAAATAAAAGCAAATGCAGTTAAGTTGAGTACAGATTACCCTCGTGCAGTGATTATTTTAGGCTCTACCACTGCTGAAAAAACCACGTTAGCAGTTGCCTCAAAAGATTTTGATGCAAAAGAGGTTTTTGATAATTTAGCAAAAGAATTTAACGGTCGTGGTGGTGGTAATCAAAATTTTGCAATGGGAAGTATGCAGAAAGTTAATTTATAATTTGATTATGTTAAAAAGAAAATTAGGTTTAGATTTAGGAGCAAAATCTTGTGGGATTGCTGTTAGTGCCCCGCTTAACATTGTGGCGCAAGGAAAAGAAAACTTTCGCTTTGAAAATCAAGACTGAGATACTTTGATTAAACATCTAGAAAAAAATTATTTACCAAATACTGAAGAAATAATTTTAGGTTATCCTTTGTTGCCTTCAGGAGATAAATCTTCAACAACACTGATGATTGAAGGGTTTAAAAAACACTTAAGTTCTTTTACCAACTTACCCATTATTTATGAAAAAGAATTTGGCACAACAAAAGCTGCTCATGAAATTATGATAAAAGCAGGCTTAACAAGAAAAAAAAGAAAAAACTATAAAGATAAATTAGCGGCAGTAATTATTTTGCAAGCTTATTTAGATAGGGGCTAATATGGATAAAAAAGATGTTATCAAAGTTTTAGATAACCATAATAATGAAGTAGAAGGTGAAATTTTATTTACATATGAATCAAATGGTGACAATTATGTTTTTTATGCCATTAAAGAATCGGTTTATGCAGCAAAAATAAAAAATCACTTAGAAGAAAAATGGGACTTGACACCAGTAGAAGAAGATGAGTGAAAAATTTTAGAAAAAGTTTATCAAGAATGATCAGAAGAAAATTTAGAAAAGGATTAATATGAAAATTAGCTCAACAACATTTTGAATATTAGCTGGAACAGTTATTTTAGCAGTAATTTTAATGATTGCAGCTATTGTTTGGATGTACTTACGCAAGAAAAAACTAGTTAAAAAATATCGTGCAAAAAACCTTAATTTTAAAAAAGAAATTATTAAAATTCGCGAAAATGCCGGTGAATTACTTTGAGAATTAAAAAATAAAACAAAAAATCCTTTAGATGACTTTCAAATGGAGTTTGCTATCAATACTATTTTTAGAAATGGCTATAAAACTTTTAACATTAGCGGATTTAAAACAAATTATGAAAAAGAATCTTTATCTAAATTATCTAAAGCTAAATTAGTTTCTAAGGATTTTGAATTTATTTTAATTAATGGAGATAAAAAAGATATAAATCACTTATTTGACAAATATTATGGGCAATTAAAGTCTAACTCCATGATTATGGTAGCTAATGCGTCTCGTAAAGGAAAATCAATCAAAGAGCTTATGAATTATTTAAAAATTATTAAAGCTAAATATGATTGATCTAAGTATGGTAAAGGTGTTGTAATTGTGGTAAAATAAGTTAGACATATTTAGGAGTAAAATGGAAACAAAAAATATTCTTACTAAAGAAGGTTTAAAAGATTTAAAAGCAGAGCTTAAAAATCTTATTGAAGTTGAAAGGCCAAAAGTTATTGAGGAAATTGCTGAAGCAAGATCTCGAGGTGACCTTTCAGAAAATGCTGAATTTGATGCAGCGAGAGAAAAACAAGGGCAAGTTGAGGACAGAATTAGAGAGATCGAAGCAATTATTGCTAATTCGGTTGTAGCATCTTCATCCACTGTTTCTAAAAACATTAAAATAAATTCTGAAGTTAAAGTTAAAAATTTAACAACAAAAGAGGAGAAAACTTTACAAATAGTTGGATCATTGGAAGCTAATCCTTTTGAAAATAAAGTTTCAAACGTATCACCATTAGGTGCAAAGCTAATTGGTAAATCAGTTAATGAAAAAGTTACAGTTTCAGTGATGAGCAAAGGCCAAGAAATCAAGACAGAGTGAGAAATTCTTAAAATTAAAAGTTAAATTTAAAATTTTTCATGGTTTAAAGAAATTAATAAAATAAAAATAGATATTATCCAAAATATCTATTTTTATTTTGACAAAAACATTTATTGATTTAAATATAAAATAACATGATTCAATATAATATATATGATAGTATCATTTTATTTACACTATAACTATCATTTAAACTAATTTTTGTTAAGTAGTATGTGCTTTTGAACATAAAATTAAAAATTTAATTAAAAATTAGGAGAAAATAATGATATTCAAAAAATTTTTGTATATCATAACAAGCACAGCTATAATTTCTTCACCTTTATGCACAGTTTTGGCTTGTGTAAATAAAAAAGACACTGCATTAACTAATAAAGAAGTAACAAAGTTTATTAATGATCGCATAAATAATCTTAATATTTTAAATAAATCACTTTTTCCAAGTAGTGCACGCCAAAAAATTTGAGGTTCAAGTTTAAGATTTTTAACAAAATGAGGCGAAATTAAAATCAATAAGTGAATACCAAATGATAAAAAAGGAGAAATTTTATGATTGGCCTCACTTTTAGCAAAACATAATTTAAAAACTAATCTTCAAGGAACTATAAAGGGCTTTAGCAAGACTTTAGATGTGCCTAATGAAGATGAAATGCATAACCTTAAAATAAAATACCTTGATGCTTCGATAGTTAATAAAAAGATTCGAACTAATAAATTTTTTAAAATTAAGTTTTCACCATATAAACCAAATGATAGATTTGTATCTGCCACTTTAAAGGCAAATAAAGGTTATAGGTTTAAATACGGTAGAGTTGGGTTATCATCAATGAAATTTGATGATGTCTTTCTTAAAAGTAGAGATTATGAAATAAATAAAAAGTTATGAAAAAATAAAATAGAAATAAGAATGATAGATCGAGATAGTATCTGGATAAAACCTAGAGCTTTTGAAAACATGGTTCTTCCTAAGGAATTTTTATTCCACTTCGAGTCAATTTTATATCTAAATTTGCTTTTAAAAATGCTACTTTACCTGAAGGTTTTAATATATCAAATAAAATAATTTTAATAAAAGAATTTGCGTTTGAAGGTGCTAAAATTCCTCATAGTTTTAAAATTTCTACAAATCCTTTGAAAAAAACTATAGGATTAAACAATAGAACAACAATTGTGCATTCTGCATTTAAGTCTGCCAAATTTCCTGAAAATTACAAAATTCCTGAGGGAACTAAACTTATATTACCCAACCAATTTTCCGGAGCTATATTATCTAAACGGTTTTCAATACCTGATAGTGTTGAAGAAATCGGCGAAAAAAGCCTTTGCTAATGCAAAAATTCCCAAAGATTTTAAAATTCCTAAGCATGCTATTTTAAAAAGTCATGTTTTTGAAGGAGCTATTTTTGAAAAAGGGTTCAAAGTGCCTGAAGGCTGAAGATAGAAAGGTAAATAATTATAAATTTTAAATAAATAATTTTACTATATTCATAGTTATTATTTTTATAACTTTTTTGCTAATGATAATTACAATAATTAAAATTTATATAGAAAAAAAGTTCAAAAATTCAAATTTATTGTTTTATAATTTAAAAGATAGTAATATTAAGTTATTTTTTAGTAATACTATCGTTTTAAAATGATTGTAATAAGTAGTGACGTATTTAAAAGTTTAATCAAATTATAAGCTTTTGAATTGGATATTATATTTTGATTATTTATTATTTTAAAATGCACAATTAATGATCATCTTATTTTAATTCTGAATTAAAATAAGATAAACAAGTAAGATTTTTATAAGAATAATGAGTTTTACACTCAACCCAAAAATAAACTTATTAACTTTATACTGTTATAAGTTTATTTTTTATTTTTAAAATTAGAAACTAAAAAACTTATCCTTAATTTAGCAATCTAAAAATCTTATAAAAATAAAGATTAAGACAATCTAAAATTTTATTTTATAATATTCTTATTATGATTTCAATTAAAAATTTAGAATTTACGTATTCCGGTTTAAACGTTAAAGCCCTTAATGGTGTAACTATTGATATTCCAGAAGGTAAATACATAGCGATATTAGGACATAATGGTTCAGGTAAATCAACTTTATCAAAAGTATTAGTAGGACTTTATAAGCCTTCTAATGGTTTTTTAGAAATAGATGGCATCAGAATGTCTAAGAAAACAATCCGTCAAATTAGACATAAGATTGGAATTGTTTTTCAAAATCCTGATAACCAGTTTGTGGGAGCTTCTGTTGAAGATGATATTGCATTTGGCTTGGAAAATAAAAAACTTGATCGACAAGAAATGAGAGCCAGAGTAAAAGATTATTCAAAAATGGTTAATATGGAAAAGTTTTTAGAGATGGAACCTCAAAATTTATCTGGAGGACAAAAACAAAGAGTAGCAATCGCTTCTACTTTGGCTCTGGATCCACAAATTATTATATTTGATGAAGTTACTTCAATGTTAGATCCTAAAGGTCGCCGAGAAGTTTTGGGAATTATTAATAAAATTAAGTCTAGTCGTGAAAAAACCTTAATATCTATTACTCATGATATGGATGAGGCTATTATGGCTGATTTAGTCATTGTTATGTCAGCCGGTAAAATTATTGCTTCCGGCAAACCAGAAACAATTTTAAATAATGATAAAATTTGTAAAATAGCTAAAATTGATGCGCCTTTTGTTTATAAAGTGGCAAAAGCTCTCAACAAAAAAAATAAAAATATTCCACTAACTTATAGTCATGATAATCTTGTGGAGGCTATATGCAAATAAAAGTCAAAGATTTAACACATATTTTTAAGTTAAATGGCCCTTTAGAATATAAAGCTGTTGATAATGCGACTGCCAGTTTTAATCAAGGAGAGTTTGTTACGATAATTGGTGAGACAGGTTCAGGTAAAACAACTTTTATTGAGCACCTTAATGCCTTGTTGCGTCCAACTTATGGCGAAGTGTGAGTTGGAGATTATCTAGTTAGGCCTGGAAAGAAAAAATTAAAAAAAATTAATTCTATTAGATCTAAAGTTGGTGTTGTATTTCAGTTTGCTGAATATCAGTTATTTGAAGAAACTATTAAAAAAGACATTATTTTTGGGCCAATGAATATGGGTGTGTCAAAAGAAGAGGCTTTGCAAAGGGCGAAGAGGTGCCTAGATTTAGTTGGGCTTCCAGAAGAATTTTTAACCCGTTCTCCGTTTTCTTTATCTGGTGGTCAAAAAAGAAGAGTAGCTATTGCGGGTATTTTAGCTATGGAACCAGATGTTTTGGTTTTAGATGAACCAACGGCAGGTCTTGACCCAGAAGGTGAAAAAGATATGTATAAAATTTTTAATCATATCAATAAATTAGGTAAATCTATCATTATTGTTACTCATAATTTAGATCATGTACTTGAACACTCTAATAGAACATTAGCTTTTAAAAATGGTAAAATTGCTGTGGATAAGAAAAGTATTGATTTGATGTATGATAAGTCACTTTTAACAAAATTAAATTTAGAGTTGCCAAAATTAGCAACTTTAGTCTGGACCTTAGAAAAAAAAGGTCTAAAAGTTGGCAAAGTGAAAAATATTAAAGAATTTGTAGATAAGTTGTAGAAAGAGGAATTAATGGAAAATGTAACAGTGGGGAAATATGTTCCTGGCAATTCGCTGATCCATAAACTAAACCCATTTGTTAAATTATGTTTTAACATAGCTTTTATTGTATTGGTATTTATTTGCCCTAGTATTTTTTTACTGTGTTCCATTTTACTATTTTCTATTCTTTTTTTTACTATTTCAGGTTTACAAATTCGTCAATTATGAAGAATGTTAATTCCAGTTCTTTTTATTGCTGTTTTTCTTTTTATCATTAACTTGTTATTAATAAAGACTGGCTATCAACTGGGCGAAAACATTAATTACAAATCTTCAGGATCTGGATATTTTTGAAATAGTGATCATTTATCATGGTGAAAGTTTCGCCTTTCGGACAAGGCTGTTTTTCAAACTCTAATAATTGCCATTAGAATTTATATTATGATTTTGATTACCACGCTTTTGACATCAACAACTAAACAAACAGCTCTTACTCATGCTATTGAGCAATTACTTTACCCTCTTAAATTATTATTCATACCTATTCATATTGTTGCTATGATCATTTCAATTGCTTTAAGATTTATACCTACATTATTAGAAGAATCTCAGAGAATTATTAAAGCTCAAGCATCAAGAGGAGTTGATTTTAAAAATGGCAATATGAAATCAAAAGCTAAGTCAATGGTAACATTAGTTATCCCTCTTTTTGTTTCTGCTTTTTCAAAAGCGGAAGATTTGGGCAATGCTATGGAAACTAGGGGATATGACCCTTATGAAAAAAGAACTAGATATCGTGTTTATCCATTTCTTTTTAAGGATTTTTCTGCTGTCATTTTTGTAGCAGGTATAGCTACCGTTATTGCTCTTGCTATAAATCATCAGTTACCACAACCTTTTTGATTTATTTAATAATCTTTTCTTTTAATACGGGTTTTATTAGTATAATAAATTTATGATTCAGTGATTTCCAGGCCACATGGCCAAGGCCTTTAGAGAAGTTCAAGAAAAATCGGTAATGGCTGACCTTTTTATTGTAACTTTAGATGCTCGAGCCCCAATTTCAACTTATAATGAAGATTTTGATAAATTAGACCCTCAAAAACCCCGCCTTTTTGTTATAAATAAAAGCGATTTGGGAGATCCTGAAAAAATTCAAAGTATTTCTCAAAAATTTAATCATGAGAAAGATGATGTAGTCATTGTTAATTTGAAAAAAAACTCTGCTTATAAAAAAATTATTAAAGCAGCTGAAAAATTACTGGAGCCCAAACGCCAAAAAGATTTAGCAAAAGGCTTAATTAAACCGAGACTAAGAGCGATAGTGATTGGTGTCCCTAATTCTGGTAAATCAACCCTTATTAATGCGTTAGCTAAAAGTCGTAAAGCCAAAGTCGGAAACAAACCTGGAGTTACCAGGGGTCAACAATGAATTGCTACTGATAAAATTCAATTGCTAGATACACCTGGTATCTTATGACCAAAATTTGAAGATGAATTAGTGGGAGTAAAATTAGCTGTTATTGGATCGGTTAAATGAGAAGTAATACCTTTACAAGAACTTTTTTATGAAGGTTATAGACTATTATCAAAATATTATCCAGAAAAAATTCAACAATTAAATTTAACTTCTGAACAAAAAGAAACAAATATATATGATAATCTTATAAAATTAGGTGAATCAAAAAGTTTTTTAAGTACTAAAAATAAAATTGATCTTAAAAAAACTATGACTTGATTTGTAAACTATCTTAAAGACTTAAAAGGAGTGACTTATGATTAATTTAAAAGACTATATTAAAGACGTGCCTAATTTTCCTAAAGAAGGTATTTTATTTAGAGATATCTCCCCTATTTTAGAAAATCCAATAGCTTTTCAAGCTGTTATTGATCATTTTTGTGAATTAGTAGGAGAAGATATTGATGTTGTTGTTGGCCCGGATGCTCGTGGTTTTTTATTCGGAACACCTCTTGCTTATAAATTACAAAAACCTTTTGTTATGGTAAGAAAACCAAATAAATTACCTGGAGAAACTGTTGGCTATGAATATGAATTAGAATATGGGAAAAATCGCTTAGAAATTCAAAAAGGAGCTATTAAGCCTGGTCAAAAAGTAGTAATTATTGATGATCTTTTAGCAACTGGAGGAACGACTAGAGCCATTGTTGATCTAGTAAGATCTCAAGGGGCTGTAGTCAAAAAAGTGCTATTTTTAGTTGAGCTTTTAGATTTAGAAGGTCGTAAAAAATATGAAAACATTGAGACTATTTCACTAATAAAATATTAGTGTATAATAAATTTGAATAAGACAAGATTGATTAAAAAGACTTTAAAGCGAGCTGAGATAGTGCAAGTCAGCAAGACACTACTAATCTAATTACTACTTATTTGCTAAATTTAATAATTTTAAAAGAAGTCCCTAGAGGTGGTACGTTGACCCTCTAATGCGGACTTTTTGTTATTTAGGAGGTTTAATTTGAAAAAGATAGTATTAAACATTGCTATGTCAATTGATGGTTATATTGCAGATAAAAATCATAAAGTTGATTGACTATATGGCAATAATATAAATGATGATCTATTAGATATTTTTGATTTTAATTTATTTTTAGATAAAATTGACAACATTATTATGGGCAGAAAAGCTTATGAAGTAACAAAAGGCTTTGCCCATAAATCAACAATTTCCTAACAAAAAAATTTTTGTAATTAGTAGTAAAAAACTTACAGACAAAACTATTATTCAAACAGATAACAATATAAATAAATTACTTAGTAAGTTAAAAGGTAATACCTGATTATTTGGTGGAGGGATCACAGTAAATGAATTTCTAAAAAAAGATTTAGTAACAAATTTAGAAATTGCCATTATTCCAACTGTTTTGGGACACAGGATTAAACTATTTCACCCTTTAGATAAAGAATTAAGATGAAAATTGATCGAAAGCGAAAATAAAAAAGGAATTGTAATTAATAAATATGAAACGAACAAAAATGAAAGTAGAATATAATCTAAATCACACAGCAGCGCATGTTTTAGCTGCCGCTGTACTTAAACTCTTTCCCGGAACTAAAATTGCTATTGGACCAGTGATTGAAGAAGGTTTTTATTATGACTTTAAGTTTGAAAACCCTATAAATGATAATGACCTTAGAAAAATAGAAAAGCAAATGCAAAAAATTGTATCTGGTGGATATAAAATGCAGCAAGTTGATGCTGTTGATTTTCAAAATGAGCCATTTAAACAAGAATTAATTGAAGGTTTGAAAGAAAAAAATGCAAAAATAACTTATTATGGGATGATCAATCCATCTAATGGTCAATCAATTTTTACAGATCTTTGTGCCGGTAATCATTTAGACTCTGTTTCTAGTTTAAAACATTTTAAACTTTTGTCTCAGTCAGCCGCTTATTGAAAAGGAGATTATAAAAATGAGTCTTTAACTAGAATTTATGGAACAGCTTGAGCAACTAAAGATGAGTTAGAAAAATATTTAAAAATAAGGGATGAAAGAAAAGAACGTGATCACCGCAAAATTGGAAAAGAAATGAATATCTTTATGTTGTCTCCACTTTCAGGTCAGGGTTTCCCTATTTATTTACAAGAAGGTATGGTTATAAAATCTGAAATTCAGTCTTACATTCGTAAGTTAGAAAAAAAATATGGCTTTCACGAAGTTCAAACTCCAGCATTTGGTTCAATAGAATTGTATAAAATTTCTGGCCATTGAGACCACTATCAAGAAGATATGTATCAGCCTATTGAAGTGGACTCAGAAAAACTAATAATGAGACCAATGACCTGTCCTCATCATGCTCTTATTTATAATAGCAAAAGACATTCTTATAGAGACTTACCATTACGTATATCAGAACACGCTCGATTATATCGTTATGAAAAATCAGGAGCACTTAATGGTTTAGAAAGAGTAAGATCCATGGAACTAACTGATGCTCATGTTTTTTGTAGACAAGACCAAATTAAATCTGAAATGAAAAATGCTTATTCTTTAATTTTAGAAGCTTTAACTAAGTTTAATATCAAAATAGATTATGTGTCTCTTTCTTTAAGAGACAAAAAAGATTCAGAAAAGTATTTTGATGATGATCAAATGTGGGAAAAAGCTGAAAA
Source organism: Benedenia humboldti (assembly GCA_016432935.1). Classification (NCBI taxonomy): domain Eukaryota; kingdom Metazoa; phylum Platyhelminthes; class Monogenea; order Capsalidea; family Capsalidae; genus Benedenia; species Benedenia humboldti. The sequence continues at coordinate 44,487 of JAEDOY010000003.1, forward strand.
TGATTTAAGAGACGTATTAAAAGATTTAAAGATTGATTATCAAGAGATTGAAGGCGAAGCGGCTTTTTATGGACCTAAAATAGATTTTCAAGTTAAAACAGCTCTGGGGCATGAAATCACTTTAGCAACTTTACAATTAGATTTTCTTTTGCCAAAACGCTTTAAAAATTATTATATTGATAAAAATGAACACAAGGTTACTCCTGTTTTAATTCATAGGGGTCTTATCGGAACTTATGAAAGATTTATTTCAATTCTTTTAGAGCAAACCAAAGGGAATCTACCTTTTTGATTAGTGCCTAAACAAGTAACTATAATTCCTATTTCAAAAGATCAACAAGAATATGCTGATGAAGTTTTTAATCAATTAAAATCTAAAAATATTCGTTTATTTATGGATGATCGTAATAAAAGAATAGGTCGTAAAATTCGTGATGCTCAAATTTCTAAAACAAAATATCAAATTGTAATTGGTGATTCAGAAATCAAAAATCAAACAATTAGTGTAAGAGCTTATGGGGAAGAAACAACTCAGGAATTATCATTAGCTGAATTCATTAATAAATTAGCAATATAAATCAAAACTAAAAATTTTTTTTTATTTCAACTTCCTTTTACACGGGCTTTAGAAC